>PVIA01012386.1:0-38122 GCA_004024845.1 Tonatia bakeri
GAGTTCCTAAAGCAAGTGGGTAAGGGGGAGGCTCAGTGGGCTGGGAGGAAGGGACCCTAGAGTCCCAGCCAGTTCAAATCAGAGAGAAAACCCTGCAGAGGCCATTAATCCACTGAAGTCCAGGAGCTTGAAGAAAATCTGATTAACTGCACCTCCCCAGCTGAGCTCTGGAGTGAAATGTATAGCTGGTTTCCGAGACCCAAGTAAGGTGGGAAAACAGAGAAGCAGGAGAAAGAAAATGCAGGGAATGGGAGTGATAGGTACTGAGTACCTGTATGTACAGCCTGGCTCTACCGTTATTTTGGAGCAAGCCACAACTCTCTGTGGCTCTGTTTCCCCAGCGTGTGAGATGTCAATACAACTGTCTTCTGTGCAGCTGGAAGATGGCATGTCTTCCTTATCTCCCACACGGTTGCCAGCAGTGAGGCCAGGACAGCAGGAAATTGCTCAAGGAATTTCCCTTTTATTTTCCTGCTGCAATGGCCCTGGGTGGGGGTGAAGGGGAAGAATGTCTTCCTTTATGGACTAGGCTTCTCTTTGAAACCTCTCCTTTTTCTTGGGGCCAAATATTATAACTTCAGAGCTCTGAAGAAACTCCTGGATCTGGCTCAATTCTTCCCATTTAAGGTAATAAACTGAGCCCAGGAGCATGTCTGAACTGGGGCCTGTGGGTTTGTTTCATTCACATGCAACTACATTCTTTAAAAAAAAAATGCATTGTTTTGAGAGACCTCAAGAGATTAACTCCATAACCTCCTCCACCCCACCACTCCCACGCAAAGGAGAGGGAGACACGATCTCATCCAGCACTCTAAGCGTTAAACTCAACCCGGAGTCTAACACCCAATTGGCCAAACGCTGGGAAAAGATCTGTTTTTTGCTGCCGTTGGCCAATGAGCACCTCGAGTGGGAGGGTTTGAAGATACTAAGGAGTTTTCCCCCCTTTTTTCTCTCCACCCCCTCCCATCAGCCATCGCCTGCCCCCCTTCAATCCCCAACGCCGCCAGTTTGTTAAATTAATGCAGTAAGAAACTCTGAAGATCTGAAGGAGTCTTGGCCAAAGGAAGATGGGCGAGCTCGGAAAACCAAGATGTATCTGAAACCTTGGGCTCCTGAGCCCCACGGAGTCGCCATGGACCCTAGCAGCCCCTGAAACTTGCCCTGAGCTCGCTCACGTCTGCAGCCCCGAGCGATGGGACATCTTTCCTGCAGCGATCATAACTTATTCGGCGGGGACCAGAGAACAGGAATCACAAGGCAACAGCAGACAGACACACAGGCAGGGGAAGGAGATTCCGGGACTCGGTCGCGATGCGCCAGCCTGGCACATTCTCCGGGATTTAACTGAAGGCGGCACCGTCCATCGCTTCCCCTCGCCCTTATTCCCCCTCCAGGCCAGCCCAGGGGCATTAAGCCCTACTCTACCCAAGATGCTCACCCAATCTAACAGTCCGCGGCCAGCGCTCTGATCTCCACGGAAGATTCTTTTTCCTTGCATGGAGCTGGCCGTTTAAAGAGAAAAACGGGTAAAAAAGAAAATATACCCACCCCCAAACGTGCCTCCCCAGCGCCGCAGGGAGCCAACAGACACGCTGGAGTTTAACAAACAGCAACACTCTTCGCGCTCCCGAAAACCAGGGCTGGACGCTCTCCGCGGTGCTGAAACGCTTCGCGGCGGCTGCTGTCCGCGGTACCTCCAGCCCCCTGGCTCCAATTTCCCCTGGGGCTTCCCCTCTGTACCCGCCTCCCCACCACCCCTTAGCATCTGGATTATTTTTCAATAGCGCTCGCTGGTTTTATAAGTACCAATTTGAAACATTTTGGCCCCATAACTCGTGGACTACAAAGCACAAGGACCTGAAAATGTACAGCTTCAATACTCTTCGACTCTACCTTTGGGAGACCATTGTATTCTTCAGGTATGCAATTTTCTACTAACCACATCGCTCTGATGAAAATGGGGGAAAGGAGCACGGAGGCGACTCTGTCCGTGATCCCCTCATTTGGGGGGAGGGGTATCGTATACCTCTGCAATCGGGTCCTTCCATCCCCCGCTCCCCCCTCCCCAGCCCCGCCCGCAGGGTGTCTGGCTTGTGCGTGGAGGTCTGAGACAGTCGTTGCTCTGGCAGCTGTTTGCCTGTTTCTCGTGATTTGTTTGCCCTTCCGCCTGCTACACCCCTGCCCCATCGATGGCCCCCTAGCCCCCCTGCATATTGGCTCTCACTCAGCTGGGGACTTTAAGGGGAAGCTTTAGGAGTTACTCAGTTTAATTAGGACTGCATTCTCTCTAACCGCAGTGCCGAAAACCTCAGCTCCCCCATCCGGGGGAGCCAAGTGACAACTAGCGGCGACGGGGGAGGTTGCACTGGAACTCACTGGACATAAAACATTTCATTTTCTCTCCTTTTTTTTGCTGTTGTTGTTTTCTTTTTCTGTGGATTGTGGGAGTGTGCTGCTGAGGCTTAGTGCTTGGAAACGATAGTGTGATGACCTCAGTTTGTAAAGTCCTGAACTTGGGTACACAGTGGATCTATTTAGAAACAGATTCTGGGAAACATTTCCCTTTTGAAACTTTGACTCTCTCCTCTCCTCTGCTCACCTTTCCAAACTCTGTTAGCTGGAGGTCCTGAACTGATGGGCAATTCCTGTTTGTGTTTTGTTTCTTAATTTATGTCTATCCCTGACTCGGTAGCTGAGTTTCCCACTCATTTTCTCCCAGGTTAAAATTCTCTACCTACAGACATAGCATTCTTATGTTAGTACAAGCAAAAAGTGAAAAATTGCCTCTTCAGAGCATTGAAATAGATAGTCCTTTTGAAAGTGGGTGAATGATGCCCTCTTCAGAGGTGGTTATGATAAATTCCATTTACATGAATTGAAAAAAATTATCCTTCTTCCATGACCTGCAGGGATCGTTAATCTTCCTCATTTTAGATGCCTGCCTCTCATGTTTTACCATGGCAGAGGACTAACAGTCATCTGAAAAAAAACTACGCTAGGTTGCTTTTTAAAATAAGTAACAATAAAATATTATTCTCCCCTGTCATAAACCAGTAAATAATTCTTGGATTTGGGTTTTTTTTACCATTGTAGAGAACTCTGCATATGAATGGTTGGTTTGACTAACTGTCGGTTGGACTATTACATGAATGACACCTCCCCCTAGACTGTAAGGGTCTACACATAAGCCTTTCTCCATGTCTTTCTCTTGAGATGAAGAAAAGACCCCTCTCCTTCTCTGAGCTACCCAATATTTAAAGCTCCTAATCTCCAGTTCAAATAATCCTTTGATAGGCCACAGTCCTGCCCACAGCTCAGAATGCAAATAGCCAGGGAGTCAGATAGAATGACAAAAAAGTGCAACAATCCAGGGCCTTGTGAAATGTAGCAACTTGGTGGGGGAAAGGGCAAAAAGTATCCTCTGCCCTTTTAATTTAACAGTACCAAACCATCTCTCCCCTTCATACATAGTGGAACTGTAAAGTGCTGTGGAGGTGGAGTTCTTGGTAGCATTTGTATGCAAATTGAGTCTCTGTTTGGCATATGGAGACAGAACTGAACCAGAGAGATTAAAGAGCAAATTAATAAAACCAAGCACATCACCCCCACCCAACTCCTTTTTTCTCGACGAATAGTACGTAATGTTTGATTTTATTCTTCTAGACATCATCTTTCAAAAGGGAAACACAGTCTAAAAGGTTTGCATGGTGATCATCTTGATAAGGTTATGAATGTACCATGTTAATACCTTAAGTAAACCAGCGGTGGCCTATCAGGAAGCATCACTCTGCATCGGCTTCCCCTACGTGGGTCACGATGTGTGTGAGCGACAATGGAGATGGGCAAAGGCTCCATGTGTTTATAAGGAAAGAGAGTCGTGATGACGGAGAGCTGGGAAGGGACTGGCACCACTGCACTCTCAAAACACAGAAATGGCTTCAGCATTTGAGGAGTCAACGCTGTTTCAGAGATAACCTGACACATAAAATAATAAGAATGAGAACTGAACTAGGGAAATACCCTTAGCAATTTTTCATAGAAGTGAAAAAAATTCACCTCTATGTGGGAGGAAAAGTATTATTGTGTAATTGGCATGGTCATTTCTAACTCTCTCATTTCCTAAATTTTAGGTGAAAAGTAAGGAAGCATCAAAATCTGGGGGCTCCATAGAATGCATGTGGGGGTAAACGGGGACTGACAGCTCCCTAGAAGGTTCTGTGTGAATAACCCCTCCTCCCCCAAGGGACAGGTGTTGATTTGGGATGAGCCAATCTGATCATCTCAGGCACCCAGGTACTCCTTAGATTAAATGATGACAGCTGCTCACCTTGTTGGGGAAACCTGGGGGCTCGAAAGGGAAAACTCGGTAGCAGAAGTGCTGCTGCATCAGCACGTAACTAGCGAGATGGCAATAATGACAGCAAAACAAATAAAACAACAATCAGAGTTCGAGAAGCAGAAACCTCATCCGGTGCCAACAATCGAGGCCTCGGAAAGAGCTGAGGGGGACAGAGACTGGGGTCCTGGGAGACAGGCAGCATTGCGGTACTCATCAGCTAGGTTCTCACAAGTAAAAAGAGGCAATTTGGCTGAAGTTCCTGTTCTGATATTCGAAAAGCCTGTGGGTCTAAAATTCTAGGAGTGACATTTTAGAATAACCTAAATTTTGTCTCTTTATTCTTGTCAATGGGGATGGGGGTTTATATCCAGACTGGTCAAAAATAATAAGCAAAGATGTGTTTTTTAATGGTAGAAATGCATTCCTTTCTAAAACAAAGGGAACTTGCTTTGATTCCCAAAGCCCTTACAGAGACTTATGGGTGGAAAGGGACCAGGGTAACCCCCAAATTTTCTCACCTCAGTAACTCAAATAGACCCATGGTAAATAACCATGTCTCTCAATCTTGGCACCACTGGTAGTTTGAACTGGACAATTCTTTGTCAGGAGGGCTTTCCTGTGCTTTGTAAGATGTTTAGCAGCA
This sequence comes from Tonatia bakeri, assembly GCA_004024845.1. Taxonomy (NCBI): domain Eukaryota; kingdom Metazoa; phylum Chordata; class Mammalia; order Chiroptera; family Phyllostomidae; genus Tonatia; species Tonatia bakeri. Next base: position 4,983 of record PVIA01012386.1, read on the forward strand.
TCCTTGGCACCAGAGCACCCCTTCTCCAGTCGTAACAACCAAGAACCCCTTCAGACACTGCCAGAAATCCAGGGCTGGGGGACAAAATTGCCTGCAGTTGAGAACCACTGGTATGGAGTAATGACTATTGAATCCACTGCTCTGATGCACTAATTATAATGAGAAAAGTCTAGTTCCCTTGAGAAAATGCCCCTCATGAAGCACATAAGCATCCCAGGGAAGCAAAAAGAGGCCTAGCTTATACTTGAGAAGGGAATAAAGGCAGAGGACATAAACCAGATCTAAGCCATGGGTAGTTTCCCTAAAGATGACAGCTTTTTGTTATGTACCAGTGCCACCTACCACCCCAGGAAATGGTCCCTTGCTCAGGGTTTTGTACTGAATGTGGCACACACTTGCTAAGAAAGGTCACCCAAACCTTGAAGGGAAAATGTTTCTCTGCTCAGTAGGGTCAAGAGAAACATGGCAAAGAGATTTTTTTTCATATCTCGGTCCTGAAAAACCACCCAGTTGAAAGGTAGATGTGCTTTCCACTGAGGTGGCCCCTCTGGCTTCCTGGTCTTCAAGCTTGCTGAGAGGGCCAGATGACCACCTGGGTCTTTCCTCCTGGAGCATAGCGGTATCCTCCTGAATCTCACCTGCTGCATTCTAGGCACTGCGGAAAGTGTCTAGGAGCTACTGAAGTGGGTCAAGGACTTTTTCCTAAGGAAAGAAGCCCCTTGGGCAGGTTTTCAGTAGGGCTAATCAAAATATCACTCTACCCATTTGGGGGGGGGGGTGCTTAGGAACCTTGAGAAAGAGAAACCATTATGTCTTCTGTTCCCATGGGACAGCTTGGACAAGGACTCTAGGGTAGTAAACAGAGTCATGGATTGGCACATACCTCATGCATGTTTGCAAAACTGATAATGACCTTTCAGGGGGTGTTTAGGGAACTTGTCTTGGAGACCACCTTGGGAAAGAGGTCACAACCACGTAGTGCAGTGGAAGAGAGGCTAGGCTGTGATAGGAGAGCCCCTTCTGGAGTCAGCTCTGCCCCCACCCTGCAGCATGGCTTTGACAGGTCTCCTTCCCTTGTGAGGACTCAGTTTTCTTACCAATGTACTCAAATGACTGATTCCAACACCTCTGAGTCCCCTCCAGCTTCGAGTAAGGTCTTTAAGAGAGACAGAGGCCCGAGCCCACAAAGGCTCAGGATGAAGCTGCTTCACTGCTGACGCTGCCTTCATTTCTTGACCAGACATTTATGTATCACGTGCTCATGTGTCCAGTCCAAAACTAGGCACTCCACAGGGGAGACAGAGGTAACAGATGCCACAGTCCCTGTCCTTGCAGGAAGGGGAGACGCGGCTCCCTTTAAAGCTACATCAAAACCTTCCTCCTTCTTCAGAGGGCCCGCAGAGCTCGGCCAGCCTGTGTGCGCCCTGCGACTGCACCACATTCATGTGGGCATCATTAACTTTATTTCCTTCATCAGCGGACAGAAGCCAGAATGATTTCTAAGATGGATGGCTCTGTCTCCCGTCTGGCCATCTTGATGCTGTTCTGCAGGTTTTCTGCTGCTTTAGACAAAGTGGCCTTGGTCCAAAGGGCAGAAGACCTGGGATCCAGAAGTTAGCTAGTGGCATGACCTTGAGAGGGTTCTATGACCTTCCTGGCCTCAGTTTCCCCAGCCAAAAAAAGAGAGAAGGAAGTGCACAAATCATTTTGTCTAAAACAATTGTCAGCTCTGCCAGCCAAGGACAATATTCTCCCAACCTCCTCCATAATAGAACAGTTTTGGGTATGGCTATCAGCATATTTTAATTATTACAAGAAAGAACAGCACTGAATTATATTTGGGCTCAGCGGTCTGAAAGAATTCAGGACCTCACTAATGACTTCACTCTCTGGGGAGTTACCCCAACCTAGAAACAGTTATTGACAGGTCCCATAAATATGTCAGTTTCCCCAGAAAACGCTTCGTATGATGAGAAAACACGATGCCTGACCACCATTCTCACAGATCTCAAGAAAGGCCCGAGAAGGAGAGCCAAGTTTCCTGTACTTTTTTATCAGTGATTCTGTTTGGCCTTTTCTCCCACATAAAGACTGTGTTTTAAATGTCTGTTCACCAAACCCCACTCATAAATAACTTATTTTCCTTCTCTCGATGAATCCAAGGCACACATAACTGCCAGGAACACAAACACCGTAAGATAAGCAGTGTCGCCATACTGAGTTGACCGAAGGAAAAACAAAAGCAGAGGCACATGACGCTCTTGGTTCGTCCATACAGCCTTGTCAGAAGTGTTAAGTATGCAGTTTGTTAAAGCCTCTGAAATGTTTCAGATGGATTTTGAGTCCTCATTACTATTTCATGAACACCCTAGGTACCCAGGGACCCCATTTAGAAAACATTAGATTTGATTTATTCTAATCGCTCCAAGAGAAGAATTGGAGTAAATGGATAGATTAAATTTTTAATGTATATATGCAAATGCTGATTTGATGTCATTTCAAACTTTCTGGCAGATCTGTCACATGGTGAAAGGGGCCACCTCAGTGGTAGTGAGGGTCCCTGTCAGTGGACGTATGCAAGCAGAGACTGGGCATCCACCTTCCAGGAGGGACATAGAGGAAATATGAACTGCTTTCGTGGGTTGAGATTTGTAATTTGCTGCAACAAAGTAAACGAAACACAGATCAGAAGCAAATCTTCATGATACTTAAGTTCCCTCCTTTCCTGATTTCCAAATTACCATCTGACCTCTGTAAGCTCCCCGGTGCTCTAAACACATACTCACACCTTTTTCTTCTTTAAAATGGGTTGTATTGGGAAAGGGGCAATGACCACACACACACACACACACACACCATACAACAAAAGATTATTGAAATGAAATCATCTCCATTATGTAAGAGCCTGGTTGTATGCCATGAGAACACCCTCAGGGCAGGAGACTGTCAGAGCCAGAAGGACCAACGGAAAATGCACCGGTCCGTGGCCATGCAGGCACGAGTGGTGTTCACAGGATGGACGGCTGGGATGGGGGAAGGCCTCTCGGCCCTGAACTCCTGCCGTCTCTCCTGAACTAACCTCCTGTTAACCCTGATGCACAACTGGTAACACCCTATGGCCGGCCAGCAAGTCCATTCAGAAAGCACACTGGAAGGCGACAATGCCTGGAGATGCGGGGGGAGGGGCTTATCCGAGCACCGCGCGTGCTTTGTAGCACGATCTCTTCTGAGGGGAGCTGAGGCCCCAAAGCTTTTGAAACTCTTTATAAAGGATCCCTTTGTGGTTTTCTGAAGTTGATATTGTCCAAGTCTCCCGAGGCTAATTCAGTGCAATTAGATTACCACTCTCTGCTTTTGAATTCGGCTGTTTTTCAGTGTCCGCTGCTGAATGAGTTTGCCATCTTAAGAGGGAGCTGCTGATAGTCAATCCCAGCCGTGAAATGGGCAGCGCTGCCTCCTGCTTCATGTGCTGGGCAACCCACAGGCACCTACAGAACCAGCCTCTGCTCCCTTCCTCGCCAGGTCCACCCTCCATCGCCCACACATTAACCCCAGAGAACCATACTTCCCTTCTGCATCTTAAGTACCAACAGAATCATGGAGACGTAGAGCATTCCCTAATTCAACAGTTCTCAAATCTAGCTGTGAGGAATCCTAGAACACACTTTCCCACCATCACACTAGGCTACTGACACAGAATCTCTCTGGATTGGGAGCGGGAAACTTGGAATGTTCACGAGAGTCTGTAAGTCAGTGCTTTTCGAACTTTATGGAGATGCTGAGTCAGACTCAGGAGGATGGGGGTGGGGCCTGAGAGTCTGCATTTATAACAGCCCCCAACTGATGCTCTTGCACCACGACCAAAGGTGTGGGTAGCAATGATTTGGAAATCATTCTGCCTGGGGCTCCTGATGGGCCCTTTTATTTTGCAGATGAGAGGATATGTGACTTCCCCCCAGGTTACAGTGGGAATGGCAGAGCTCCTAAAACCCAGCCCAACTGTGCATGTCCCCAAACTTGTTCCTGTCAAGTCCATGTGGCCTGGACTCTGCCACTGCACTTGCCTCCCTTCGGCCCCCTCACACACTGGCCGCCCCCTGAACCACAAGCACACTCCTCGAGAAGGGCTCCTCAGGGAGTGGTCCACATCCCCTGAAGTCTTAGTGCCCCAAAAGCTCTCACTCCCACGGTGGGGAGCTCCATGTGGTGGCACTAAGAGAGGGGCGCCTGGAGAATGGGCTCTGAACCCTGGGACACCACGATGAGAGTCCATCAGGACAGATGGAGGAGGCAGGTGCTCGGGAGGGAACCCATGGGTTCTCTCTCTGAGGAGGATCTCGGGCCAGTCTTCCCCTGCACGGTGCACCCACACCCCCGCATGACCAGAGGCCCCCTCGCCCTCCCGGATGTGCAGAGGCTGCTGCCCGTTCTGCCATCTGTCCGGCTTTGACCCCTGTCCTCCCTTCTTCTCTACCTCCTTGGCCTATCACCCTGTCCACCAAAGCATGTTAGGATCCTACCCTCAGAGCAGGACAACTGCTCTGACCTTGGGCCTTTGAGAGCTGCATGCTCACTGCTGCATGCTCAGTTCTGCAGCGCTCCCCCGCTCCAGAGGACCACAGCAAGGCCAGGCCGCTGCGGTCCTCACTGCCAGGCCCGAGGGCTGGCGCTCGGACAAGAGCACTTCACAGTTTATAGAGAGTTTCACATCCATGACCCCATGTAAGTTTCCCGATCACCTTAAGAAAAACAAAACAGCGGTTACGACCTCCATCTGAGACCTGAGAAAACAGGTTTGGCGGAGAAAGATGACTTGACTAAGACCACGCTGTTAATCTCAGAGTAAAGCCAGGATTCTAATGCAGATCTTCCTCCCGGCCAACCACACTGCCTCTTCCCCATAAAGCTGGAGCCCATGTATGTCCCCGGCCCTCTATGCTTTACACCCATTCTTCTGTACATGTTCCTCTTAAAGCTGCCACCCTGTGAGCCGACACAGACAGGAGGCTAACAGCCCCCCCACCCTCAGCCACTGGGCTGTCGGGGCGGAAAGAGGCCTGCGGGAGGAGAGCTGGGAATTTCCCGTGGGGGCTTTGCTCTGACAGTGCCGTTTCCTTCCAACTCTTGGCCAGATGGGTGTTTCTTTCTTGGTTTGTGGTCCTTTCGAATTGTGCCACACATGCATACATTCTTTTCTTTTAAGTTCTAAAACTAGATGTCAGCCTAAAATCCCCTTCGATAATGATCTCCAGGTCCATCCCAGCTTTTATTTACTGAAGAAGCTTCTTACCTGATCACCTTTATTTTGTTTTTTACACACACATGAAATGATGATATATTTATTCCAGTAGTTATACACTCATATGTTGAAACATACTGACATCTATTGAAATACATATACTATCTATTGCAATACGTATACCGTCGCTTCATGGAGTCACACCGCCCACACGGTTCTGCAGTTCGTCCTGGCGCGTGCCAGCACGTCTCGGGAAGGTGCCCGTCGGGGCTCCCAGCTCACCTCCGACATTGAACTGTGGCAGGCCACTCTGCCTTGGATTTCCCATTGTGTCCAGCCATCTCCCTGCTGATGGGCGTTTACGTTTCTTCTAACTTTCCCATTGTAATCAGTGTGGCTACAGTCACAGGGTGCCTACATCTCTGTGAACACACGTGATGGCTGTCCAAGCAGATAATGAGAACAAGAGCTGGGACTGCCGGGCCCGGAGCATGTGCGTCTTCAGTGTTAATAGACACCTCAGGTGGATGCTCCTTTCTTCAGAACTCTCCCTCCTTGCCTCCCTGCCTCCCTCCCTCCCTCATAATGCTTCATCTCAGCCTTGACTGCAACCACTCACTGGTAATAACCGTTACTATCAAGTGTTTATTCAGCGGTAGGTACTGTGCTAACAACCATAGGCTTCATCTCCTAAGCCCACAAAAGTCCTTAGATGTAAGCACTATTACATTCCCATTTTACAGGTAACAAAACTGAGGCATAAAGAGGGTATGTAACTTGCCCAAAGCAAGACAACTAGTGAGAGGCAGAGCCAGGATTCAAAGACAGGACTGACCCCAGGAAACACTCTTTTAACCACCACTTACCTACCGCACCACTGTCGTTACTCCAAGAACAAACCAGGGAGGAGGGTGGAGACTGAACTGGATGAGGGGGAGGGGACAGAGTTTGCCTCTCCAGATAGTCAAGGGCTAATCGCTTGCAAGTGGGTCTAGACACTAATGAAGTTAACGTACATCTGTAACTAGATATGAGTGTCCAGTCTCCATCCTTCATGTAGGAGGAAAACGGCACTGACTTCCACCCCATCCCAGAGCTGCATGGTTGGGGCTCTGAGGGTGGAGACAGGTGACTGCAGCCCTTCCTCTCTTCTCTGTCCCACCTGCCTTGTGACCTAAGTCACTCCATTGGAAAAGCTGTCGAGGATTATGGGAGAGAACTTCTGACTGAGTTGGGAGGTCAGGAGGAAGGCCAGCACATCCGCTGCTCTGTTACTAATTTTTTTTAATTGCTACGCCCTAGCACTTAGACCAAAGACCTCTCCAAGCCTCATGCTCTAACCCCAAACACACAGGACTGCGTGTATCCAGTCTGTTCAGTGTGGGAGGTTGGAGAGGCTGCCCAGCCTCCAGCCCTGGAGGCCTCACCACAAGCTCCAGGCCTGCCACTCGCAAAGCAGCCCCAACTCAGAACACCTCCAGGCCGGGGGGGAGGGGGGGGCACACTGGAGAGAGGCAGCGAGGGCTGGGCTAGCTCTCCTTCAGGACCATTGCTTCGTGGGCGTCTCTTAGTCACGGCCTGTGGGAGGCCCAGGCAGTGCTGCCTCAGACACCTGTTTCTAAGAGCCCTCTGAGGGACACCAGGGACATCCCTGGATGTGCCCCTAGCAGGCCTGTTGCTAGCAAAAAAAAAAAAAAAAAAAATACAACAGACATCTGTGTCTCCTAATATCAGCTCCTGAAATAAACTTGCCGGGTTTTTTGTTTACATAATAAACACTGTGCATGTTTGTTATCAAATATTTAAACCACATAGGGAGATCTGTTTAGAACTGAAATACAGAGAAATCTTACTCCCTGGGGTAAATCACTTAAACAGTCTGATATTCACATCTGCAAATGATTCTAATAGCATGATAATGACAAAAACGGGAGTGCTTACTACGTGCCTGATATCTTTCTAAAAGTTGAATATGTTTTAACCCATGCAATTCTCAGGACAATGCTATAAAGCGTATACTATTATTCATCCCTTTTTATGGATGAGGTTACAGACGAGGAAACAGAGAGCCAAAATACTTTTCCTAGGATTGCCCAGCTTGGAAACAGCAGGGCCAGTCGGAAATCCACACAGTCTGGCTTCAGAGAGACTTTAACTGCTTTGCTACAATAGTGAGCTGTTTCTGTTTTACAAAAATGCGTTTGCACTACACACCACGTTCTGCACCTTCCCTTTTTTCACTCATCAATACCTTGGTGTTGTACACACAGGTCTACCTCAGTCACTTTTGCATCTGGGCCACCTCTCGCTGCAAACACAAGGTTTTAGTGTGATACCACTCTCAGCCCTACGCAGGCCAGCCCCCACCACCATTCCCAGCTCCTCTCCCAAATCCCGGCTCCAGCAGACTTTCCCATGGGTCTCTGTGATGTGCCACCATTCTCGCTTCTGTACTTTCTCATGTGGTTGTCTATCCTTCCACACCTCCTGAAAAGCCCCTTTCCTCATTCCCGCCATGAAAGACATGCCCCAAGCTGTGGATCCAAGCCCACTTAGTTTTGAATCTTCCCTCTGCAACTTCCCTGTGCTGTTATCTTAGCACTTTGCTCAAGCAGATACATGGTCACCTTTGGAGTCCTCTCTATGAGCAGAGCACAAGCCCTTAACGAATGGCATTCCCTCCCCGCTTCTCTGGAACCCTAGCCTCCAGGCTGGCCCCTTGCATTGCTTTCTCCATGAGGAGCCCCCTGGATTCCCACCATCCCTACCCCTGACTGGGCGGGACTCTCAGTTCTAAATCCCTTTGGAAATGTAGGCTTCCCTTTCAACACTCAGTTCACTCTAAGGGACCTTGTGTACACTTAGGTGCCCTAACTTTCCTGTGGAATTGAAAGCTCTTCAATGACTAGGAACTTAATGAAGTTCACGGTGCCTGTGAAAGCCAGCAAGGAGATGAGGGACACACACTCTGGTGCTACCCAGGGCTTTTACCTGCTCCACGTCCCCCTCACAGGTAGTATCATCCCCGTGGTTCGTGTATATTAGATATTCAGGGCTTGTGCAATTGAATTGCTTTGTCCCCATGTGCCTGCTCCTACCCTCCTCTTATTGGCTCTGCAGAAGCCCAGGATCAGAAGGCTTGTACCCGGCCAACCCCAAATCACTGTTGTGTCTCACTGTGAACCGTTTTGCTCCAAGAAATGAGTCACAGTGACAGTGAGCTAGACGCGGCAGCTCAGCCCTGACTCAGTCACTGTTCAGCCTTATCCTTGCTGGGTGGCCAATTACGTGCACATTCTGAGCCCCTCGAAACATCTGTCTGAGTCATTGCAGACAAGGCTGCTCCTCACTGTAACCTAGGTCTACAGAGGGGCCTCTTCCATGGGACAAAGCAGGCTTTCTAAAATGGTTATAATTGGACAGAAAGCATGGACCTTATTGGAGATAGTTTTCTTGATGGGACCTGAACCATCTGGTAGCATTGAAAAACCCCTCACAGGAGCCAAGGAAAGACAGCATCAGGCCCAGACAGAAGGGGCTTGGAGAGATTCGTTGCCTATGCCTTCAAGTATAAAAAGCTACACTTCCTGAATGAGAGGGTGACAAGGTTCAGTAAAGATGTCCTCCCTGTGCTGCCTCAAACTGGATGGCCTAGAGCTTAGAGCAAGATTTCCTTCCCCATAGGCCCTGCTCTGACCTTGAGACTGAATCTCAGTTTTTCCATCCTGAAATAAGATTAGACTGTGTAAAGACAATGGGTCTTTCCAGCCATCATTGCATAATTCTCAGATTAAATTGGCTCACAAAGGGCCCAGCAGTTAAAACCTCTAGCTTGGGAATCAGCCAGATATGATCCAGAGTCCTGGTTACACAACTTACTAGCTGAATGCCTTGGAGCAAGATTGTTTTTAAGATTCCTAAGCCTCAGTTTTCCTCTTCTGTAAAATGGCAGCAATAATTATCCCTCCCTGACAGATCACACTGAAGGAAGAAATGGAAGAAGGCATGTAGAGGGTAGCAGTGCACGTGGCACATAGCAACTGTGCAAAGCAAGCAAGCCATGATTACTGGTATTCAAGAGGGAGAGGTGCAAAGCATTGTGGGAGCATAAAAAAGAGTCTGACTAACCCTGCCTGGAGGTGGGGAGACAGTGCAAAGTTAAAGACGATTTCCTAGGAGTCAGGACACTTAAGACAATTAGCCATAAAGAATGACTAATTCACCAGGTGGCAAAGAGTGCCAAGACAGAATGATGCAGGCAGAGGAACAGGGCTTGAAGAACAGGCAAGCAGGGTGCAGAGGAGCTCCAGGGCACGGGATCGACCAGCTGTCCACCATTGCCCAAGCTCAGCCCAGGCCTGCTCTGCTCTGTTCCCTTCCAATGGGCCTGTCGTCCATTGGAAGCCCAGCTGAGAGTGGATAATGTATGTGTTCATTATCCAAAAATATGTACTGAATTCTTACTATATGCCAGCAGTTGTTCTAAGTTCTGGGGAGAGAACAGTGACGAGCAGAATAGACATGGTCCCGGCTCTCACCCAACTTAACTCCTAGAGGGGGGAACAAACAAAGGAACAACTTGGGAGATAGTGGAATTCAGGCCACGTTGGTGCTCTAAACCTAGTAAAACAGGACAATGGGGCAGAGAATGGTCCACTAGCGGCTGCCCCAGGGCTCCTGCACTTCCACTAGAGCCTTAAGCATAGGAGAGGGGAGGTGGAAGAGGGCTGTTCCCTTTTATCGATGAGCAAACAGAAACCCTGAGAGGAGCAGTGATTCATCCAAAGTCTCGTGGCCAAGAAGCCCCAAAGGCAGGTGGCCTCATTCCATGCAGAAGAGTCGGAAACATCCAAAATGAAAGACTAAATGGGGGGTTGAGTGGGAGGGGAAGCAAGTAGCAAAACAGAATGCATAGTAGGGTCCCATTTTTACTTTTTAACTGTTTTATTGTTCTCATGTGGGAAAAAAAGTCCAGAGAAATGGGCCCCAAATTGTTTATAGTTGTGATTGTCTATTGCGAATAAGACTATGGGGGACGTTTCCTCCCTGCATTAAATATTCCAGTAATGCTTGAATGTTTTACAAATATATATATATATATATATATATATATATATATATATATACACACAACTTTTGAAAGCTGAAAAATAGATTTTTTTAAAAGAATGTCAGAGAGAAGAGGTTTGATGCAATCAAACCTGGAGCCCACCTTATTAAAAGACAACCTGCACCAGGTAGAGAAAAAAAGGCATTTGCAGTGATCTGAACCATGCCCAGTTGGTTAAAACAAGTGAAAACCAGGCTGGAGGCTGAGACTGGTGTGTTTGGAAGAATTTTCTGAGCAAAGGGAAGTTGCTTTCCCACAGAAGTCAGTTTGCTGAATGAAAACTATCCCTGGGAAATGGAAGGCCAGAATTATATTAGGCTTGGGTTTTTAGAACAAATGCAGGATGGGACATATTTTCAAAAGAGAATAATAAATAGCCCTGCCTGGTGTGGCTCAGTGGGTTGAGTGCCAGCCTGGGAACCAAAGGATCACTGGTTCTATTCCCAGTCAGGGCACATGCAGGTGGGGTCCCCAGTGGAGGGTGCATAAGAGGCAACCACACATTGATGTTTCTCTCCCTGTCTTTTTCCCTCCCTTCCTCTCTATCTAAAAATAAATAAATAAATAAATAAATAAATAAATAAATAAATAAATCTTAAAAGTAGATAAATAAATGAATTATTTTTTAAAAAAAGAAGGAAAGAAATAGAAAGAGGGGAAACAAAAGAGGGAGAGTAAGGGGGAGACATGAAGAAAAATAAAGAGGAAAGAGCATTCAACTCAAGTCTCTGGGTTCCACCAAAAACTCACTGGGTACATCTCTTTCCCTCTCTGGAGCATAGTATCCTCATCTGTAAAATGGGTGGGTGGATGTACTAGATGACTTCTAAGATCTCTTTTAGCTTCATCATTGTGGGATTCAGAAACAAATGAAAGAAAAAGGAAGGAGGTGGAGGACAAGAAGGGGAGAGAAATATAGGTGGGAAGAAGCAAATGCTAATGAGAGAAGGAAGAAAGGATGGCATTCCCCAAAGCAGCTGGAGTCCGCTGGTCTTGTTGGAAGGAAAGAAGAACACTCACGTTAGGAGTTAACAACAAGAAAGCTTTATCCTCAGCCAGCCAACTCCATGGGTCCCGCTAGCAGGAGCCATGGCTGATGCCTGAAGAACTGGAGCCCCAGAGGAGAAGGGGAAGAGGGAGGATGCAGCCCAGTTCTCCATCCAGGTCTGACAAGGAACAACAACGATTAGCATACCCCCCGGGGGAAGGACTAGAGAAATGTGCCCGAGGGGGCTAGCAGTGCAGCATCACCGCATGGTGCCTGGGAGGACTCAGTCTTGGGAACCACCAAAGGAAGAAAATCCCAGGGTGGATAGAATCTTCCAAGGTCATCTTCTGCAGCCCCCTGCCTCTAAGTATCCCTTCCCTACCTGCCCTGTGCCAAAGGATTTAGCGAGAGAAGGACACTCAGCCCCATTCTCCTTTCACAGTTGCCTGAGCCACCCCAGGCCCTGAGGCCCTCAACGACAGAGACAGAGACAGCACCTCCAACCATGCCAGACACAGAGTGGGCCCTTCAGACCCACCTGAAATGGCTCACTAGGGTGAAATGGTTCTAAACTTTCTCCCAATAATACCTACACTGTTGCTGAACACTTCAGTCTAAATATCCTTTCATTTATGCTTCACTGCCCCTGTTTCAAAGTCCAGCCTGTCATTTACCTGAGGGGCAAGAAGCTGGCAGACACCGGCCTCTGCAGAAGAGAGGTAGAAGTCCAACTCTACAGGTGGCATCTCCAAATCTGTAACTGACCCCAGTGAAGAATCGAATAGAGTGTCACTGTATAAGTGAAAACCACAGGTGCAAATACAAGGCCATAGTTAATTGTTCACGCAACATACAATGGGCAACTGCTGAATGCCAGGTTCTTGGCAATTAATCTGAATTTTTTACTCTTCCCAACAATCTTAAAATTGGAATGAAGTACTCCTAGTGTACAGGTGAAGAAACTGAGGCTAAGTTAAGTAACTTTCAAGGGCATACCAGTCAGTTGTGAGGTCACAATTCTAGCCCCCACCCCCCTCAGCTGGTGCACCTGGATAGCATGCTGCAAACAATTCAGCCTGTGTACGTGCACACTTCCAGCAACAAGAAACTCGCTGTCTCCTTAAGGCAGCCTCTTTCATTACTGGGTGGATCTAATGGTCAAAACAGTCTCCTCACATGCTTTAGGCAGCTGCCTCCCTATTTGCAAGTCCTACCCACCTTCCCTGGTCACCAAGAGCAAGTCAGGGGGCTGTTAAAGGTACCTGAACTGTGAAATCAGAAAGATATGGTCCTATTCCTACCCCACCCCCTACTAGCCATCGAACTTTCAGTCAAGTCACTTCTGCCATCTGTGCCAGGGTCACCTAATCTGCACAGTACAAACACAAATATGTACCTCATAAAGTGTTCTGGAGGAAAAAAATAAGTAGTATTTGCAAAGGGCTTAGTTCAGTGCCTGGCAAATAGTAAATAGTAAAGAACATTATTTTATTAGGTTGAAACCTTCTTCCCCATGACAGCCCAAAAGGGATTTGTAAGTATATATATATATATATCTGTCTAAAAAAAAGTCTCTGAGCCAAACAGCCACAGAGCCCTTAATTATTCCTTACTGGTCAAGTTCAGGTTTGTTACCAGCCCAGCTGTTCTTTTCTGGGCGTGCTCCAACCTGCTAAGGTCCCTCTTAAAATGCAGGACCTGCAGTGGAACTTAAATAATCAGCCAAGATTCGGAGCACAGCACACGGCCCTCAGCCAGTGCGTCCTGCCACTTGACCCTTTTAGTCTTTAGATTTTTCTAAGGTTCTCCAGAGTGACGAGGTGTAACCTAGACTGGCATAAAAGTTTAGTGAAGAATGTTTGACCCTTATGAACAGAAGCTGTAGTTTTTATTGGTATTAATGGCTCCCGTACGGAGTGGTTTCTGCGTGCCTGGCACTGTAGCAGCACTTGACGCGTATTTTGCTCCGTTCACCCCACCAATCCTAGGGGCACCATTATTACCCTCGCTTTACCAATAAGCAGATTTGAGGAGGGTAAGTGACTTGCCCAAGATCACATAACTGTGTGGCAGAATCAGTCTGATGTCTACCATATAACCCTACTTCTCTCACATGGGACGTTTATAATTTGTAAGGACTTTCAGAAATAAGGAATCGATTAGGACACAAACAGAAGTCATAGGCAGGGCAATTTAATTTTTTAAAAGCATATAGCACCATGCAGAGCCGACCGTGTACAATACAAACGATTCTTCATAAGGCAGACCCCGCCTCTTGGAGAATGAATTTCCAATGAGGAGCCGAGTTGCTGGCCTGGGTGGAGGGCTCCTTGACACAGATACAGCTTTTCTGCCTTAGAAATATTCATGCCCTTTGACTCAGCAAAATTTTGATTCTAGAACGTGAGCAGAGGTTTGTGACCAAGGGGGTTTTCACAGCATAATTTATAGCAGCTAAAAATTGAAAATGATACACGTGCCCATCATCGAGGGAGAGCCAGCTCAATGAATGCTAACACAGCCACACACTGACTTAGGAGGTCATTTATAATCATGCTTCTAACGGTTTAATAACAAGAGAAAGTGCTCCTTTAGAGTCTTCTGTAAAAAAGCAGGGAAAAAATTGATTATAATCTTTAGAGGAAAAAAACTAGAAGAGATTTACTAATATATTAACAATAGCATCTAGATAGTGAAACTGTCTTGGGTTTTCCATTTTTCTTTGGTCCTTGTGGTGTTTTTCCAATGTGCACTTATTGCTTTAGTCATCAGAGGAAAGTGTTACTCTTTTAAGGGCTGAGAGAACCTCGTCTGAGGACAGCCAGCCAGCGTGCGAGAGACAGTTTTCACCACTGGACAGTCCCATCCACGCAGTGGCAATCCCTGCGCTGCTGCCAGCGGCTCACCTTAATCCTATTGATCGAAACGCCAAAGCAACGCCATTAGTGCCCTGCTTACTAAGAACGCAGAAGAGTGATTACCTCAGAGCACTGTGGTTCCCCTCCAGGTGTGAGAGGGCTGGTCCTTGAAGATTCCAGCATGGACTTCACATATTCATCCCCCATCGTAAAGCCTAGACCACCAATTCTCTCCCCATCGCTAACAATCATATCGAACATGTACCGTTCGCCAGGCACCCAAGTCAACCCTGGAAAGAAGGGCTCTGCTCTGCAGCAGCCCCACGAGAGCAGCTCCCGTGGCCCCCGCCTAACAGTTGGAGACACTGAGACAGGCAGGATGGGGAGCGTGTCCGAGGCCGCGCAACTGGCACTCGGCGGAGCCGGGGCCTGATGGGAGTCCGTGTGCTTCCCCCGGAGCATGCCCCTGGTTCAGTCCAGAAATAGGTCTTCATTTGTGCAGTGTCTTACACTGTCTTTGACATGATTTCAAATAGTAATTTATAAATTAGGACAGGAGGTATCTATGCTCAGTGGATGAGGAAACTGATGCTTAAATACAATAAAGGGCTTGCTCGAGGTCGCAGGAGAAAGGATCAGAACAGGCGGAGTCAAACCCAGGGTTCCTGACTCCACATCCACAGCCTGTCCCATCCCTGGGCTGCCTCTCTGTGCCTCAGTGGCATACAAGAAGCAGGGGGCAGAGGAATTTGGGGCCCCTGCTTGCCCCCCCATGAGCTACAAAGAAGTGAAACACCTGGCAGATCCTGAGGTGCAGGGTAGGAAGGGAAAAAACCTAGAAGGAAAAGACTCAGCAGTAACCTCAGACACCCCTTGGGCATTAGCCCTCCCTCATCCCAAAACCAAGAAGGGACACTGGCCACAGCATCTGTCTATCTTCCTCTCTTTTCATTAAGACCCACAGGTTTCACTCACGCCCCTCCTCCTCCATTCTCCTCTGTAAATACTCCTGATAGAAGCTTATACTAACCCACAGAGCAGCAGAGACTTAAAACAATGCACATTCAAGTTGAGTGAGCTGCTTTAGCAACATTTGAACAGGTGCTTCAAAACTTATGCCAAATTCAGCACGGGCTGCGAACCAAAGCATCACAGGTTCGATTTCCAGTGAGGGCACATGCCTGGGTTGCAGGCCACGGCCCCCAGCAACCGCACATTGATGTTTCTTTCTCTCTCTCTTTCTCCCTCCCTTCCCTCTCTAAAAATAAATAAATATAATCTTTAAAAAAAAAACTTATGCCAAATTCTACCTCTTTTAGATTCACATAACAACTCTGTCATCCAAGCACCTTGATTAGGTCATTTAACCTCTCCAGGCCTCAGTGTCCTCATCTGAAAAAGAAAAAAGAAAATGGGCCCTGGCTGGTGTGGCTCAGTGGATTGAGTGCCGGCCTGCGAAGTGAAAGGTCTCTGGTTCGATTCCAGGTCAGGACACATGCCTGGGTTGCAAGCCAGCTCCCCATTCGGGGGCATGCGAAAGGCAACTGATTGTTTCTCTCACACGCTGATGCTTCTCTCCTTCTCTTTCTCCATCCCTTCCCCTCTTTCTAAAAATAAATAAATAAAATCTTTAAAAAGAAAATGGTACCTTCTTCATAGAGTTGGTGAGCACTGTGCATGGCACCTAGAAAGTGTACAGTCATCGGTAGCAATTGCTATTGTTGTTAGTTAACCTCTAAATCTGTTTTCTCACCTACAAGATTAAGATGATCACCCCTCCTGACATTGCAGAGTTAGTATATAGTCATTAATTTACAGCAGGTGCTCAATAAATGTCTTTTTTTTAATGCACAAAAGGACCAGGACCCATAATTCTAAGACTCTTTTACCTACACCTTCCCCAAGACTTTGGAACCTGTGGAGTGAGACAAAGGAGTTCCACCCCACTGAGCACAGCTGCAGCTCTGTGTCTGGAGGATTCAGGGAATCCACAGAGGGCTTGGCCACTTAGAGCTTGATTAGAGCCCCAAGCTCCCGTAAATTCTCTATTTACATACAAATGCCCACTTCAGCTAAGCCCTCTCAACTCACAGTGAAGTGTTCTCAGTCTGAAGACTAGTCAGTTTATTAAAGGCAGCTTCAGATTTTAATCCAAGTTGCTCTTTCTACAATTTAAAGTCATTTTTTCATCAGCGCCCAGTGAGGATGGTTTATTTTCTCATTCTCCTTCAAATCAGTCTTTTGGATGCTTGAAGACCACATGTATTGTCTTCACCTCTTAGGAAAACACAGTTTTCTCTGGGACAAAATCGCCCATTTTGCTAATGCATTTTCTACAGGTTCATTGCAACCCGGCTCACTTTTCAGGATAGGTTTGAACTAGTATAGACTTGGGAGGGGAAAGTGATACGTTGTTCTCTAACAGGGCCCAGACATGCCAGCGCTTCCTTGTCCTCACATGGGCTTCCCTCTATTGGTTTGGAAGCTCTTAGAAAACAAGGGTTCTGACATATTTGTTACTGATGCAGGTAACACAGAGGTCTGTGGGGTCAGGGGCACCTGAATAAGTCATTTATCCCCTATGACCCTCAGTTTCCTCATCAGTAAAAGAAATGATACCCAACCCACAGGATTCTATTCAGGATTAAATGTCCCAGATAAAGCTCTTAGTGAACCCTGGCTGGTGTAGCTCAGTGGATTGAGTGCCAACTGTAAACCAAAGGGCCGCCAGTTTGATTCCCAGTCAGGGCACATGCCTAGGTTGCAGGCCAGGTCCCCAGTATGGGGCACGTGAGAAGCAACCACACATTGATATTTCTCTCTCTCTCTTTCTCCTTCTCTTCCCCTCTCTCTAAAAACAAATAAATAAAAATTTAAACAAAAAAAGAATGTAAATGTCTTATTAAAAAAAAAAAAAACTTAGTGAAATGCCTGGCACTGTCTAAGCCCTCAACGGTGGCTAGCTGTTATCATTTTATTATTCATGCCCTGTTCAGTCACATAGCACTATCTCTGATGTATAGCAGGCACCTGTGACTATTTTGGATAAGTAAGTAAATAAGTGAAGTAATAAATTAATGCTATCTCCAATGAAGCGATGACTGCCTCAAAGCGCCTAGCCAATGGAAAAGGTTGACGGACCTGAGAAGGAAAAGCATTCATTGGCACGGCATCTGTGAAGGCACCATGAGCTTCTGCCATTCAAACAGCACCTGCCACTGGCAAAGGCAGATCATATTTTCAAGACGAGTGAACTGAGATGGAGAAAAATAAAATGAAAGGCAAGCTGACTACTGAGAAATTCTGAGAGATGACTTAGTAAATAATCAAGAAGGGTTTGGTGACAAACACACAATACAACACACAGACGATGTGTTGTGGAGTTGTACCCCTAAAACCTCTGTAATTTTAGCAACCAGTGCCGCCCCACAAATTTAATAAAATAAAAAGCAGCGTTCACCCACCCACTTCTTGCCCTCTGGGAAGGAACTGGAGATAGTCAAGCGGGAGATGCCCCAGAGCAGACCTGGAGGCCTCAGTCACGTTGTGGCTCTGCACTGGGACCCTGAGCAGCCCTCTTAACCTTCAGGTAAGCCTCCGAGTCGTCACCTGCGCTTGGAGGTGCTGTCACGGGGGCAGTCTGAGTGAAGGGCTTGGGCGTGCCGTGTGAACTGAGAGCATTATTGGCGTGACACTGGTCATAACCCAGTGTCAGCCCGCACTTTCCTGTTCCCAGAGCTCCTTGAATTCTCCCTGTAGCTCCAAAAAGTCAGGCAAACATCCACGTCATGAGCCAGAGCAGCTCCTCAGAGGGACTTTGCAAATCGCTATCACTTGGAAGAGTCCACAGGTGCAGTGGTCTATGGTGTGGGCTGTGGAGACCCGCTAACTGGCAAGCACTGCCATTTGCAGGCTGCAGGACCTCTGCTGAACCTCTGACAATTCAGGTGTCACCCTCCTCACCTACAAAGGGGCGGGAATAAGATCATCGTCACAGGACGGTAGGGAAGATTAAATACCGTAACGTATCTCAAGTACCTGCACACAGTAAGTAGGAAGGGAAGGGTAGCTATTACTATCATTAGCTAATACCATGTCTTTATCTGTTTTCAGCCTATTATTAATTCTCCTCGATATTTATACTCCCAGCTCTTTACGACCTCAAGTAACCGATCCCTGCTGATTAATGCAATCTTTTTTCCCTAAACTTTTAGTCCAGAAGCCCTGAGCTCCATTCTCCACAAAGATGTACTTTTCCAATGAGATTTATCTGATTAAAAAGAAAGCCGCATTGAAGGTAATGAGAGCCATTTGCTCTCCTGCCCAACTCGTGGGGCGCATGCTGATGATGCAGGGCTGGCTCGGAGCTTCGGCTCGGACAGAGGACACCCACAGGTCTGCTCTCCAGCACTCAAGCCTCTGAAGAATCCTCCTGGGCTCCTCCCATTGTAGGTCATCTGGGGGCCTTCTTGATGGCCACAGGCTTAAGCCAGAGGCACAGGAAAACTTCCCCAAGGAAGACATATAGGGATGGTCAGGGCAAAATGAGGAGGCCATTATAGAACTATAATGAGTATGCTAAGTGGGGAAATGCGTAAGGTCTATGCACAAAGGTTGGACCTTGCCCACTAGTCTGGGTCATTCCGTGGAGGGTTATGGATGCTTTTAAAAGAAACAGGATAGCTCCTTCTCCTCCTGCTCTCCTGCCTGGGGCTTTCCCAGAGAACACCAGGTGCTTTTCCCCCAGGGACTGAGACTAAGGCATCGGGGCTAGACCTGAAATCACATCACCGATGCCAAGTACCCGCACAGCTAAATTCAACTTCCTCTGGAACACAAGGTGTCTAGCACCCGTTTAACAAACAAGTATTGATCCCTGAGGGTGGGCCAGGCTGTGCTCCAGGGAAACTGAATTTATTAAGAGCCTGGAATGAAGTTTGCAAAAATCATCCTTTTGGGGTCTTGTCTACATAACACTAATTGCCCCCATTCCAAGAGATAGGAAGGTAGAGAGCTGAAGGTTGAGCTTGAACCAGAAAACACCTAGGGTTGCCATGATTCCAGCCTTGCAACATACGCATGGAGTAAGGAGAAGTGAGAGAAAGGAAACACCAATGTATCTTAAACAAATATAGTTTGGTATGCCAGAGTTGGATCAAGACACACGCATCTTAATTTTGGGGACAGACATCCCTGCCTCTCAGGCTGGATAAAATGATAAGATATATAATGGTGGGGTGGGGTGTTTTTTTTGCCATGAAACAAGAAAATAAAAATGAAGCTTTTAAGAAATAAAATGAGAGGCTGTGAGAAGTAGAGACTCTCTCTCCAGGTGACCACCTGCAGGAAACACTATCCTAGATAGACTGGGTTTGAAGGCCTCTGAAGCTGTAGCAGGGCCAGGACCAGGGTGCAGCAAGTGAACCCAGTGAACCAGGGCAAAAAGTTAAGGAGGCACTCATTTTTGAGATGTAGCAAGTGCAGGACTGCCACTTGTACAAGCCTGAGAATGAGTGCCTCCTTAAATGTTGCTAGGCACCTCATTCTCCTCACCATCCTCCTGGCCCTGCTTTGTGGGGGATTCATAAAATAAAGCAGGAGGTCAGTGGACGGAAAGCTGGCCAGAGGAACAGACTGGAAGTGGTGATAAGGAGTATAAGAGATCCCCAGAGAATCAGACTTCCCTGGGGGCAGGGGAAGAAGCAGATGCAAGGATCCAAGATTGTATCTTAGTGTGGTAGAGAATCGTATTCCAATGCATGTGCTTTTTACCCAGATAAGAGTTCCTGATAGGAAGCAGCTATCACTGTGGGAGATGGGACAGGAGGGGGGAGGATGGCTTGTTCCCTGGGATAATTGGGCTCAGAGCATGACAACTGTGCATTCTGCTCCCAGGGGTGCTTAACAGATCATGGAGTGAGAGTAATAAAATGTCAGGCACTCAGGGTCAGCCTAAGCCCCTTACTGCAATCAGATAAAATCCAAATTGCACAGCTGGCTGGGGAAAGCCAGATGTTGACCAAAGGATGCAACCACTTCCAAACACATGGGTGGAGGGGCGGGTGACCAGCAGGGCCCATGCTGCAAGGCCCTGGGAGTCAGAGCAAGGGACGGGAAACTGGTTCTGTCCCCAAGGCCGGAGAGCGCCCGCTTCACTTAGCCTCACCACTTCCCAGGAGCCTAGGACACCCTCCCCACCACCTCCCCTTCCTTTTCCAGGACGGCTCACAGGCATGAGGAAGCTTTCTCTCCCAAACGCATGACGTGAGCCTTGGCAAATGTTGGGTCTTTCTAAACCTGTGCAAAGGCTTAATTAATAAAACTCAGAAAAATTACCTGATTTATGTCCCCACCTCCCTACAAATACTGCCTTTCTTCTCTGAATCACCAGAGCAATCCAATTATGCCACCTAGACGAGTGGCGGCCCCTTAGAATTGCTTCTGCACCTAATCTAGTCTATCTGCTGAACTATAAACAATTAGAGGGCAGGGGCTATTCATCAACAAATGATGATCGATCACTGCCCCACTCCAGGCACCGAACAGGACAGACTCGAACTCCACCCACAGGGAGGCAGTGACATATTGATCTGTGTCTCCCCTGCAGAGCCTTATGTAGTGGGTGCTTAATCCATCAGAAGGATCGGCAGCTTTCAGAGCTGGAGGACCCACAGGAATGAGACAGGCCACCACAGTACACTGTAGTCCCTTGGCAGAGGCTGGTGGCCCTTTCCTGTTGAGTCGGAGCCCAGAACCATTCTCGGAGCAGCCACTGCCAGACTGGGATGGGCACTCAGGAGGAAATGCTTTCCATGCCTGATCTCATCCAAAACTGCCGTTTCACAGAAGACACAACTGAGGACCATGCCGGAAAAAGACTTAGCCCAAGACCACACAGAAAGTTAGAAAAAGAGCCAAGACTACCCCCAGGTTCCTCAGCTCCCACCTCAACGTTTCCTCCTGTATTCCACAGTGACCTTCGTGATTGCAAATTAGGCAGGTGCCCACGGAAACACCAGGGTGACCTTCAAACGACCTTGACTAGTTGACCAGGTACTTTGTGCACAGAATGAACACCAGCTCACTGGACTGCCTCTCTGCCAAAGCAAAGGAATACAGTTCTAGCCCCAGTCGGAGGACAAATGACCTGGAAACCTCGCTGGGCACACACCACTTGGAGGTGTCTTCAGAGAGCCCGAATCCCCAGCCTGGCCAGACCACAGTTCGGTTTGACCAGAAACCACTGAGAAATCCAGATGGATTGTTTTTACTGCAAGGGGATTAGGGAGGGATAATCTTCCATTAACTTTCAGACCCACTGGGAGGACAGAGGCCCGGGGTCCAGCCCCTGCTCCGTCCAACCCCACAGACTCAGCGTGCCCTGCTCGCTGCCTGTCGTTGCGCGCTCTCTCTCTTTCTTTCTCTCTCTCCCTCATTTTCCCCTTCTATCCCCCTTCCCCCCTCCATACACACACTAAACTTTCAGTTCTCCAAGTCCTCTCTCACCTCGAGACTTTGTATCTGCTGTTCCTTCTACCCAAAACACTCCTCCTCCCTATTCTTCCAGGCCAACTCCACACCCAGCCTGCAGCTTTACTGTAAAACGCCACTTTCTCCACCAGCCTCTGGGAAACCCGCGCTCTTCCGCCCAGGGCAGCCGGGCTCCCGGCCTCTGTGCTCACTGGAGCCCCAGCGCAGCTCTGGCCGGACCTCAAACCCCTCCGCTCTCCCACTGGCCTCTTCCTCCCCCACGCCCCCACGGCCCGCCCTTCTCAGGCTGCACCTCCAGCTTCCTCCTGTTACAGGTCCTCCTCGTGGTTCTTCTCAGCCTCTGGCTCTGTCTTCCCCCTCACCATGCCTTTCCTCCTTTCCCCACTTCTACCTTCTCCGCATGGTGAACTGAGATGATGGAATCTCGGGGGGGACCCCCTCTGCTGACCCCACATGGTTTTTGGCGGGGTGCCAGGCAACTGGGTGTGATTGAAACTGTTTCTCCCCAGTGCCGTCACCACCCCCAGCTCATTGGAAATGCAGATGGACCGATCCATATTGATTCTGTATTTCCAACTGATGTCGCAACTGGAGAATGAGAATCTGAGCATTGATCTGGCCTTTCTGTCAACAAATCCCCGAAAAGCGAGGTGGCCCCCTGGCGAGAACCCTGGAGACAGGCGGGGGGAAGGACCGAGACATGAACACACTCCCGTCCCCTCAGAGGAGTTCAG
Source organism: Tonatia bakeri (assembly GCA_004024845.1). Taxonomy (NCBI): domain Eukaryota; kingdom Metazoa; phylum Chordata; class Mammalia; order Chiroptera; family Phyllostomidae; genus Tonatia; species Tonatia bakeri. Next base: position 27,403 of record PVIA01012386.1, read on the forward strand.
ACAAATTCAGACCCCGAGACCAGATGAGTAAAACAAGAAGAATACTACAGACTAACAAAATGATTTGGGCCAGGACTCTTAGAGATTACCCTGAGCCCCTCGTTTTATAGCTTGGGAAACTGAAAGCACAGCGGGGAGTAACTCACGAAAGGTCACACAGCACCGACTTCACTACCTCTCGCTGCCTCCGCCCCCTCTGCGGGACCTCGGGCCTGGGCTCCCCCCAGGTCTCTGTCGTGAGGAGTCCAAACTGAGGTCCCTCAAGTACCAAAGTCTCCTAGCGTGACAGATCCCCTAACGAAAAGGTGACAAATAATGTAACACTCCACCCAGCCAGCTACGGTCATAAGCCTTCTCTGCAAGGGGCAAGTCACTTGGTCCCGGGAGACCTGACGTCTTTCTGAAAATTACTTTTAATCAAATCCGTCTAAACCCAGTCCGATTCACTGCAGGACATTGCAATAATCCCTGAAACAATTTGCATCATTTCCAAATACTTGTGTAGGGTCAGCAAATCCTAACGACCCAATGTTCCGTGTCTCGGCCCCTCTGTCCAGCAGCTCCCATCTGTCGGCAGATGTCTGCGTTCAGCAGACGCGGCGCTCCTCTCGGAGCAGCAAGGGCCTGGCCGTGCCTGTCTTTTCCGTGCCGGCGCGCAGATGCACCACGGTGGGGCCTTGAACTAGTTCTCTGCCAAATGTCTCAACATACACAGACATGCACGGTTGTCAAGGGGAGGGGAAGGGCTACTTTGGCATTAAAATGGAGTCTTTGTATTTCACAAAAAAAGAAAAATAGGGAAATTTTGGACTAGGGCAGTAAGAGATGCGAGTGATTTCAGGTGGTTCACACCCAGTTAGCAGTGGAGAATGGAGCCGACAACTCTTCTTCAGTTCCTCTCATTAGCTGAAAACGTCTCTTAGGCCTCCCAGCACTTGACGGTCTTCCTGTGGAGCAACAGCATCCACCCCGAACTTCAAACTCCTCCTTTAGGTGTTTTTTTTTTTTTTTTCATTGTATTCACTGCCATGATTATCTCTGTGGTGGCACATCACACTGGTTTGTCATTTGTGAGTCGTGGAACAGAAAGTTCCCCTTCGTAAAAGGGTGAGTGTCAAAGAAACAGGCAATTCAGAAGCCACTGGTGCCTGGCACACGGGAGAGAGGATCTCAGAGTTTCAGAGAATTCTGTCAATCACTCGGCAAAACAGAGGGTCATTCAGTAATTCACAACTATTTCTTCTCCATCTTTAGGTGATACATTCAGAGTTGTGTACATCAGGATTGCTGGAAATCAGACTGATGTTTAGATTTTCTGGGATGTAACAGAACATAATAAGCTTCAAAAACAATTAGTAATAATAGCAGCTATCATGATTTACACTCTCTGACATTTATAAAAGGCTTTCCCTTAGACGGTAGCATGGGGGGAGTCCACACTTGAAAATGTGTGTTCTCACTCCTTTTGTCATTAAAGCGCTATATGACGCAAGGCCCGTTACTTAACCTCTCAGAGTCTCCACCCTCCAGTCCAGCTTGCCCTGCCAGGGTTTGTAGTGAGTCAATGGTCAGTTGACCAGACAGCAAATGCCTGGCTGCACACATGCGAGCTCGGAGAACCAGAGGACTCTGCAGCTTTGGGGAGGATTCAGGCATGAAATGGCACATTTTACTAATAGCAAATGGTAAGGGATAATTCGGGGCGAATTCATGCTCTCGCTGCACTACCTAATAGGATTCAGGCTGATGAAAGAGGCCTTGGGGCCAAGAGATGGCTTGTGCTCTAGTAACTGCTGGGAGGGGGCTCGACATCCCCAAATCTCATTATCTGAGAGGAGGGACTGGACAGAGAACAGGAGCTTGTGAAAGCTCCATCACTGCCCCTCCTGGAGAAGTTCGAGAAGTCGTGAATCACCAATTGCCTCCCTGTGGTCCCCTTGGCTCACACCAGGGCCGCAGAGCAACCTTGAGCCTGGTGCTGAATGGAGAAAAGGCTGGGGATGCGGTGCCTCTGCCCTGTGGGCCGTGGGAAGCTTCTGGCAGGACTTCCCAGCCACGTGGAGTCCACAGTGAAGCTGAAAGTGCAGTGGGACCAGCAGAAGTCCCCAGACTGGTTCTGAACCACTTCAAACACACGTGCACACAGAGCGAGGCAAGAGCAAGACAATACATTGAATGTCTGCTTCATTCCAAGAACTGTCCTAGGTGTTTTGTTTTGTTTTGTTTTGTTTTTACCTGTGTGTCTCAGTTGCTCCTTGTGTAAAACTAGTTTGACATGTGAGGCAACTGAAGTTCAGAGGGGTTAAGTGACTTCCCTGAAACCACACAGACAGCATGAGACAGCACTGGTTCCAAATCCCCTGTTCCATGTCACATTGCACAGCACATTTCAGGAACACACACACATGATACACCTACCACATACATGCATCCACAAAGTCATCTCACACAGTCACCCCTACATCCCATGTAGACATACATCCCACCTATACACACAAAATGCCCACACTAAATTCACACTTAACAGCACCCTTTCCCATGAACCCAGCTGTTCACATTTTTGCACACACAAATCTATGGGACATGATCCGCTATTCATCCGCAAACACCCTCATGCACACCCTAACCCCCACACATCCACACATATGTACCCCCTGTACACAGAACATGCATCCATATCACACCTGGAAACCTACCCACTTCACACAGACCCATAAACACCCACAGTCACGCACATAAAAACAGTAAAATGCATTTGTCCCTCATCCTGTCAATCAAAACTAGCTCTTGTTCTGTGAGCAAGGGGCCTTCAAATCACTAAGCACAGGTGTCTAAATAATCCTGGAATACCTTCTGCATCTTCAGAAGAATACCAAGTTGCTCTTAGTATTTTTCATTAGTGTGTATAATAGTCTAATTATTTTTAGATTGTTGATCTATATGTGCATATTTACGAATCCCCTACTCACCAGGATATTTGATTCATTAATGGAGCATATTATTCACTCATTCATTCACCGTGCAATTACTCAGCACCAGTGACATTTGAAACACCATGGTAGGCACAGCAGGAGATGAAAAGAATAAACGAACAATGAATACGAACACCATGACTCCTGGTCTTGGGGACACAACACAAGGAACTGTATTGCAAGGCAGCATGGCCAGGACCTGCCGAGTGGGGCAGAATGGGGAAAGGAGAGGGGCTGGGACACAAGATGGCTCGGAGGCCCAGTCCTGGGGAATGGGGACACCACGTCCTACCTGGCAATGTGCGGGCACATGTTCCTGTACACGCACTGCCTCCCACATCCCAGCCCCTCAGCATGCACGACAGGGTATGTTCCTAAACGTCAGTAATTCACACTATGGTACAAATGAGAACCTGAAACCACTTTGGTGAGTGGGAATGGGGGGTCAGTCCCTTCCACCAGCTGTGCCCCACTTTTCCCAACTGAGCATTTTCTGAAGTGTGTGTTTCATGAGATAGTAGTCCCATAAACATAGCATCTAAGCTTGTTAAAGTTTCTGAGAAGACCTTGGGTAAAGATGTTTGATTAAATTCGTGTTCCCGGATGCAACTTTTCTTCCTTTTAACTAGTGCCTGATTCCGAAGAGAGTCTTTAGGGAGAGCCTGGACCACTAGGTCGCTAAGATTCTTTCTGAAGGTGCTGTTCTTGGACCCACGGGGGTGCGGGCACATGAAACACAGGGCTGAGCCTAGCGGGAGCTTAACCCTTCAGTCTCCTCTCCCAGGGAGACCAGCAGCCAAGTGCCTGATCTCCAGAGATCAGCAGCTCCTCAGCAGCAACCAGATATGCGGCTGCCTGCCAGGATCCCATGCTGGCTGATATTTGGGCTGTACCCTCAGCCTTACATCATTAAGGATTGGTATTACCCATTTCTTAGGCTGCGAACACTCTAGTGGTTCTACAAGGGCTGAGCAAGGCTGCAGCATGAGAAAGAGCCTTCGTTAACCCTCTGCTTTCCTCTCTCCCTTCTCAGCCTTGCTGCTTCTAAGGAGGCTGAAGCTGCCCGCTCTGCACCCAAGCCTATGTCTCCCTCGGACTTCCTGGATAAGCTCATGGGGAGAACCTCTGGATATGATGCCAGGATCAGGCCCAACTTTAAAGGTAGGGAAAACATTCCTCCCAGGTCCCCGGGCACCTGCCTTCCTAGATTAAGAAGCAAACGGCATGGTATTGGACACAGATGGTAAATACGTGGTAGGAATTTCATAGTCTTTCCTCTGCCCTAGGCAGACATTGTTAATCAATTCAGTCTGCTCCCCCACCAAGCCCAACCAAACAATACTTCTGGTTGCCAGGATTCAGTATATGAACTAAAACCTATTTGCTACCTTTGGTATGATGGACAGATAGACAATGTGGAATGTAGAGAAACGAGTTCAAGTTTTAGTTCAGGCACATACTTACTCTCTGAACTTTGATAGCCCTCTTCCTTTCTCTGGGACTCAGTTTCCTCATCTCTGCAGGGATGATGTTGACTCTATCTGTGGTCTTTAAACTTCATAAATGCTCCAGGGCTCCCTCCATGTGCCCCCAAAAAGAGAGGCAGAGGGCACAATAAGCAAGCTCACCCTGGCCTCTCCCCCAAGCAGCTCCACTTATATTTGTTTTAGGTAAGAGGTGTTCAAGTAAGATTCATCTCCTGAAAAGTTCCCAGAGCTTAACAAATAATTTTGAAACTTTCAAGTCTAAATCAGAGTCACAATTTCAAATGCATACAGGAATTAGGCAGGTAAATTAAATGAGTGAGGGGAGCCAGGAGTAAGGCAATAGGGAATGGTGGAGACTGTGGAGAAGTACAAGGCAGGCCCTCTAAAAGGAACAGCCTCTTCTTAGCCCCTGCACATAGCTGCCCAACAGGAATGTAAGCCCCATGTGCCAGGTCACCCAGTGCTCCACAGTATTCCATGAAGAGCCAGAAATCAACATTTATGCAAAATTCCTTGATTCCTAAAATATACATGTTCAAACAGAGCACAACTGTGGGCCAAATATGCCTTGTGGGGAGCCAATTTACAAACCCTCACCAAAGTGACCAGAGAGGTATCTTTTAGTCTTCACTGTCCTATGGGATCTCAACATCTATAACCAGAGGGACCAGTTCTTGCTGTGCTCTGGTGCTTGGGGAGGCTGTGACCACTTCAGACTGCTGAGCAGGACACTACAGGCGCAGCCTCACAGCCTCTCTGGGAGCCTGTGCGCTCGCACTCTGACCTTCCTCCCAGCACCCCTGCGAAAACCTCATTTCAAGGACCCACTGTCAGCCTCCTAATCAACCCTGATTCCAGATGCCCTTCCTCACTGTTCCTTTTGGCTCAAGTCCAAAACCAAACAAGGGATGTGACAGCTGGTAATAGCTCCCGAATATTTGTTCCCTTTGCCCCGTTCTCAGAGTGCTCTGCACACAGAAAATGGTCTGGGAGATGCTCTGAGGTTCCTTTGGGCCCACCTCCCACTCTGTTTACCTGGGGGCTCCTTCGCTCCCCCAGCACCACCCTCCTGAGGCCACACCTTCCAGCATCATTAGCATAAACCTTGGTCCCCTGGAGGACAGGTAAGTCAGTCCAAGGTTGCTGTCACAGCACACTGGGCCCAAGCCCTTCACCGGGGTCACAATATCAAACCCTCAGAGGGACCAGGCAGATACAGCACACGAATGAAGCAGGATGAAGATGAGAAAAGAAAATGGAAAACCACAAGGCTAGTCTTGGGCAGCCATTTCTCAGCTCCAGCAGTAGCTGCCAGGTAAAAACATAGGCCCTGAGCAGCAGGCCTTCCAAGGTAAGACCTGAGTCTGGGGTTTTGCAAAATCTTCCAAGTTGGCAGCTAAATCTCATCTTTTAGAAACACCATTGGCTAAATCAAATGCATTAAAGAACTGACCACCAGGTTGCATCACCACCCCCATCCCCACACCAGGTTGCATCTAGTTGTCAGGCATTCCAGTCCACCGCGCCCCCTGGTGGGCTCTCTCAGAACTCTATCCTGAGTGCCCTGGTCTTGTCTCCTGACAAAGGAGGACTCATTTGCCGAGTGTGCACATATCTGGGGGTCACGTGTTAGCTATCCTCTGTGCATACATTTGCACGTGGCACATAAAAGGCCCTTGATAAACCTTTCATAAATGAATGTGTGAGTAGATGAACCAACAACTATGCTAAGGATTAGAGCAGTTAGGTGACTGCCAGGTAATGCTGTCAAGGCGGCTGGGACTTTATTTAACCCACCTAGCCTCTCTGACTCAATTCTGTATCTAATGCTAGTCATTCACTTATTTGTTTACTTGCTTATTTATTTATTGACTGACTGACTTGGCAGTGAACAACTTAAAAATGTAAAATCTCAGCCTTGGCTCGTGTGGCTCAGTGGATTGAATGCCAGCCTGCAAACCAAAGGGTCACCGGTCAGATTCCCAGTCAGGGCACATGTCTGGGTTACAGGCCAGGTCCCCAGTAGGGGGTGCGAGAGAGGCAACCACACACTGATGATTCTCTCCCTCTCTTTCTCCCTCCCTTCACCTCTCTCTAAAAATAAATAAAATCTTTAAAAAAAAATAAAATTTCACCCAGACTATAAAACCATTCAATCAGGGCCCAGTCTGACCACCTTAGGCCGAACACTGGGGCCCAAATCTACAGAATAGACAATCTCAGTCCTCCTGCAACCTGCACTGTCTCAAACCCCTCAGTCCCCTCTGAATCAGGCTCCAAGCACAGTGCAGCTCCCTGGAACCCCACCAGGAGCTGGGAAGCAAGGTTCCTAGGAAGCAATGTATCTGCTGAAACATTGGCATGAGGAGGGGACCTCTGTCCCCTGAGTCCCCCCACCCCCAAACACACTGTCCCATCACACTTCCACTCAGACACAGAGAAGATTCCTCAAAGCCCCACATAAACCACAGGGCTCCTGATAAGGCCCCCGTGACCCCAACACAATAGGAAGAGGCCTGCACTGTTTGAAACCTCCGGAGCGATTAGCCACTCAGTGGTTTCCTTCAGGCAACAGAAGTCAGAGCCTGCTCCTGACTCTGCTGAAGTGGGGATGGCTGGGAGCGGCAGGCTCGGTCTGCAGAACGCAGGGGCAGTGCCCACTGTAACTGGGAAGTGAAAGCGCTAAAATTCGATTCTAGAACTCGGCCACTTACCGGATACATGTGACGCAGAGTAAATTCTTGACGTAGCTGGGCCTGTGTTCTCGCATCCGTACTATGATCCAGTAGGACGAGGCCCTTCCAGCTCTGATTTTCTGTATCTTCTCTAAGATTCTGTGTAGGATAATGGTTCCCAGGATCAGGGGCACAGCCCAATGCAAACACATACACACGAAAGCAAAATTAAACTTTAATATTTAATGAAATATATACATTATCCTGCTGCCAAAGGCTGCCAGATTATAATTTTCTCGAGGATAATTTAATTTCAGATTTATGTCAATGAAGCTCACCTCCCCAGGGGTCCTTGCGGCTGGCGCCCTCTCGCAAACATAAATCAGGACCTAATTTATAGGGGAGTCACAGCACCAGACACTTGCAGAGACTGGGAGTGGGGGGGGGGGGCTCTATGCACATCACTCAGGGCACAGGCAGTAACTCTTTGGGGCATCTTAATAGGAAGAGGCTAAATGAAAAGAAAAACCCGGATGTGAATCTAAATGAGAGAAAAAAACTTAATGGGCCTTTGTTCAGATGGAAGTGATGAGGAGGCAGGTCTCCACGCAGCGTTAGGAAAATTCTTTAGCAGGTGAAGCTGTTAGCCACGGACAGGACTTCTTGAGACGAAACACCCATATTTTGCCATGTATACTGGGTACTTCTTTGCCCAGATATTTGAGGGAAAAAATAAGGATGCGCACTATACATGGGCAGTACTAATTCCATATCTACGTGTTTTTAAGTCTTTTACGTATGCTTATGAGTTAAAAGTGTAACTCTTGAAAGTAATAACGATATCCATATGCAAAATAACACCCTGGTTTTAAGTATAACTGGTTTTGTTTCTAAATATAAATAAGTAAATCATTGAACTAAAAAATTAAAACAGATTTCTTTCCTGAAAGTTCGGGCCAAAAACATGGGCGCTCATTATGCCCGGCACACTACGGGAAGTTCCCCACTGCTGGAGCCGTTCCGGCACTGAGCTCAAATGGCGGCTAGTCTATAGCAGTGGTTCCTAAACCCCACTGTGCACAAGAACCACCAGGGAGCTCGTTAAAACAGAGATTCTGGGCTAACCTCCAGAGATTTGGGTCCGCCAGCTCCAGGGCTGGGCCGAGGACTCTGCACTTGAACTAGTTCCCTGGGTGACTCTGCTGCAGACAGCCCTGTCTGTGCATCGGCTCAGGTGACCTTTAAGAAACCTTCCAGCCCTGAAATCCTATAACCTTGTGATTTGAATGAATAGCTTCCCAAGGGAGTTCCAAACCACTGGAGCTCAGAGGGATGCCCAGATCAAGAGCTACCCCCAAGACTGACAGGGAAATCGTGGCCCAGAGCAGGGAAGGGGCGTGCCTGAGGTGAGATAGTCAGTGAGCGCTGGAGCTGTGTCTAAAACACAGGGTCCTGTGTTCTCACCACAAGATTAAGTCCTGCCCTATACACCAAGATTTCTGAAAAGAAGGAAACCCTGGCTGAGTTTGGGAGACATGCTTGGGCTACTCTTTCAAGAAGAACACAGAGGATCTGGTCACAGAACACAAGGACATCTGCTTTCTTCTTTCCACAATCAGAAAACTTGGGTCCAAGTCCTGGCTCTACAGCTTGCTGGCTAAATAAGCTGGGGGGAGTTGCTAAGACTCTGCACCCCGCCTGTACCGCAGAGACAGTAATGTTGCCCTGCCTACGTCAACCTCAATGGGGATCAACAAGGAAATGGGTCTGAAAAATTCACAGCTTGCACATTGCAATATTCATGTATAGGATTATGACCCGTTATCCAAGTCTGACCCACTGTCAAGGTCAGCTCAAGGTCGTCACCTTCATGAGGTCTTCCCTAATACCCCACTCTCTGGAACTTCTCTTGTACCTGGGCTCCTATTGTTTGTATCACTCTTACCCATCTGCTCTGATTATTTGAGGCTGGCCCCCTTGTCAGCTCATGTGGAGGCCCAGTGCTTAAAACCCTGGATTCTAGCACTGTGTGACCTTGAGCTTACCACATCCTTCCTCTGAACCTATCTTCTACAAGTACAGCCATTAAGACCACCAGCTTTGGAATTAGATAAATTCAAATTCAAACTCTGGCTTGTCTACTCACTAGCCACGTGGCTGAGGATAAATAACCTCTCTGAGCCTGTTTCCTCATCTGTAATAACCGTGTTGAGAGAGGACGAAATGAGATCATGTTAGTAAAACTCTCAGCCCAGCAGCAAACCCTGTAATGCTCAATAAATTCTAACTGCTATAATTAATAGCATAAAATGAAGATATTTAGCTTCAATTGGACAGAGGTCCCTCTAGCAATGATTCCAAAGAGCAAAAATTCTTCCACTTCTCTCCTATCCTTTGCAGTAGGATGCAAAAAACCTGCCTGAGGTTCCCTCTGGATTCCTCAGCTGGTAATTCCCATCAACACCCTTTCAGGAGATCATTCCTCTTTCATGAGTTCAAGGCAAGGAACTTGCTGTTCCTTGTGATTCCCAAGATGGCCTCCAAATGTAGCCGTAAATACTTTCCAGCCGAAAATCAGAAGGCAGCCGATGGGGTTTGGGGAAGGGATTTCTACCATATGGCAGGATGATGAATCATCCTGTGTTAATGATCGTACATCCCGGCTCAGACTCCGGTGCTCTGTACCTGGTGCTCACTTGGGGACCAGGGAATCTGGCACAGTGATGTGGCTGGGAGTCCCAGTGATAGGGCTCGGGGGTGGGGTGGAGGGCAAACGGGGGCCTCCTCACCAAGGAGTCTCCATCCCTGAAGTCAGTGTTCCAAGAACGAGCCCTATCCTGTGGGGTTCTGCATGACTACAGAGCTAAGCAGGGATCTCTCTTGATTGGCAGGTCCCCCGGTGAACGTGAGCTGCAACATTTTCATCAACAGCTTTGGCTCCATTGCTGAGACAACTATGGTGAGTGAGTCAAAACACAAGCTGCTCTTTCCTGCTGGGGATGTCTCTCTCCCCGAAATGTTTACCCTGCGTTTTGGTCTTCCCCAAGGAGGCAGGGAATCTGTTCTCAGGTCTGCAGTGGTCTAGCGACGGGACATTTGTACTGTCCTCGTGGATGTTTTAGGTGAGGACATTCATCTGAAAATGGCCAAAGAGCTAGCAGGGTCCGCACATGCCAAACACCCAGGATTCCAAAAACAAAATCCTATCAGTGGGTTAAAGTTTAGATGAAAAGAAAATGTAAAGACCTCCTTGTGTTGTAAGGTTCAAGTTCAACTACGGAATATCAGAAGACTGGTTACAGAGGCTGAAAGGGGTACATTGGGTTGATTCTACTCTCCTCTGCACTTCTGCATGTATTTAAAAAGTCCCATAGTGAAAGGTTTAAAATAAACCAATAACACTGTTACAGAACAAGGACCCAAACAAGCAAAGGGGGCCCGGGAGCCCCGGGACGGTGATGCTCTTACAGAAAGAAATTCGGGTCCGTCTTGTCCGCCGCCATATAGGAAAGATATCTCTTAATGCCAGAGATTGGTGAAAAGGAAAGGAAAACGTTTATTTTGTGCTATACAAAACTTAAGGCAG
>PVIA01012387.1:0-38118 GCA_004024845.1 Tonatia bakeri
ATTCCAAGTCATGAAAGGCAAGGACCTACATCCAAGATTGCTCTATCCAACAAAGCTATCATTTAGAATGGAAGGACAGATAAAGTGCTTTTCAGATAAGGTCAAGTTAAAGGAGTTCATCATCACCAAGCCCTTATTTTATGAAATGTTAAAGGGACTTATCTAAGAAAAAGAAGATAAAAAAATATGAACAGTAAAAAAAGACATGAAACTCACATTAGTAACAACCATACCTAAAACAAAAGCAAACTAAGCAAACAACTAGAACAAGAACAGAACCACAGAAACGGAGATCACAAGGAAGGTTAGCAACAGGGAAGTGGGAGGAGGAGAGAGGGGGAAAAGGTATAAGGAATAAGTAGCATAGATGGTAGGTAGAAAATAGACAGGGGGAGGGCAAGAATAGTATGGGAAATGTAGAAGCTAAAGAACTTGTGACACATGAACATGAACTAAAGGGGGGAAATGTGGGTGGGAGAGGGTGTGCAGGTTGGAGGGGAATGAAGGGAGGTAATGCGACAACTATAATAGCATAATCAATAAAATATATTCAATTTTTTAAAAAAATCTCAAACTAGCATAAAGATATCTCTCAAAACTATCCATACTGAATAAAACTTAATTTGAACATAAGTTCAAACAAAGCTCAAGAACAAGATATTAAATAGAAAAAAAATTTTGAAAAATCCCTCAGGAAATGCAGAACCAAAGTAACTTAAAGTCTAAAACAGAATTAATAAAATAGAAACCGCAATGGAAAAACAGACATTGTTAAAAATCAAAATACTGCTAAAAGACAATCACGAAATAATCACACATGAAAAAGCAGCAGACATTAAAGCAATTAGAGGAACTACAGAAAACAAAGATAATCAAACATTAGGATAACTATGTTCCCAAAGTAGCAAATTTGGTGAATGGGGAACAGAAGATGTATTAAACTCTGTAAAAGGCCGCAAAATAAGAACTGAAAAAACTCATTCTGCAAAATACCGTTATAAATGTATAACAGCAAGACTTAATTGGAATTACACTTAATAGAATGCAAAAGGGAAAATGTCTGTGTAAGGTGGCAGGGAGGGAGGGAGGGGAGCACTGTCTTTAGTCCTCTCCATAATAATATTCCAAGCCCACTGTTTAAATTCCTGGGGGGGGGGGAGTAACCTAATAATATTACATATGCCAAGACGTAGTTCGAAAATTAAGGCAAGAAGGAAACATTTCCCATTACGAACAAAAACTCAGGGAATACAGGTCCAAAGAACTTATTCTTGAAAAAAGTTACTTGAGGATAACACTGAACCACTTTCAAGAGATGATATGAAGAATTTACTGAAGATGTAGTAAAGGACTGGTAGTGACAGTGACCATCTAACAAATTTAAATTAAATACAGAACAAATACCTAATTAACTCTGAGGATTATGTTTACACAAGATTATTGTCACAAACCTGAAAAATATGAATATCTTTGAAAACAAACAATTGGATAGCAAGGAATGAGAGCAGCATGAGAAGACTATTACCCTTTCATAGCAAAAGCTCAATAAAGATTTCGAAGCATGTCATCAAAACATAATAGTTTGTCACCAAAAAGTAATTACACACAAATCCCTTCCTTATGGACAAAGTGCTTGGTTTTCTTTAGCTAATCACTGTCTCATATCCTCATAAAAGTGGCCCCACACTCTAGCCCAGAAGTGAACGTGAGTGTATCTAAGTCAATTAAGATAAATCTATTGTCTTTAGTCACTGACCTTTTTAGATCTGAGATAGATTTAGATCAGGATAACAAAAGAGAAAGGAAACTTTTCTGTTTTTTCTCTTAAAATGGTACTCCCTTCCTGCCATTAGATGATTAAGCATAGGCCATAACCCTTGGAAAGAATAAAGTGACCTAGCAACCATGCCTAAAAAAGCCAAAAGAGCCACAGAAAAAAACGTGCCTTACCATTGCTGAACTGGCCAATATTAGAAAAACACAGCCTCTCAACTTATTCAAAAGAGTTAACTGTACCTATTGATTTAGCAATACTCTGTAATAGTTAGAGCATGTAAACTGGAAAGACATACCCTGACCAGTGTGGTTCAGTGGGTTGGGTGTCTATGGCCAGATGGATTAACCATTGCAGGTTGATTCCCAGTCAGGGTACATGCCTAGGTTGCAGGTTTGATTCCCAGCTGGGGCATATATGGGAAGCAACCAATCCATGTTTCTCTCTCACACTGATGTCTGTCTCTCTTTATCTCTGTCTCTCTCTCTCAACCACCTTCCTGTCTCTCCAAAATCAATAAACATAATCTCATGTGAGAACTAAAAATGAAAGTAAAAAATAAAAGTTAACTTGCATTTTTAAAAAATATCCTGCCTTTTTAAATTCTTTTAACAATTACACATACCTTAAGGGAAAAGAATGGACTAAAATGAAGTAGAGATTGCCAGCTGTTCAACAAACCTATTTATTTTTCTTCCTCAAGATATAACTACACATTTCCCAGTTTCCGTTGCACTTTCATGTGGCCACTTAACTAGATTCTAGCCAAATGCAATATGAAAGAAAAATGTGTGTCACCTCTAGGCCTGGTTCCTAATAGCCCTAACTATTTAGTGTGTCCATGCTCCTTCCTCTTCCAATGATTAATACAAACGAGCATGGCAGTCGTAAAGCAACACTAGAGAAGGAACACTAAAGAAAACTAAGTCACAAGATGAAAGGGACCCAAGTTCCCGATTCACAGCTTGGAAGAAAGCTGCCAATCAAGCACATCTGTTTTGCAAAGGCTATAAAAAAGAAACAAAGGAGGACCTAGCAATTCCACTTCTAGTTATTTATCTGAAGAAACTCAAAACACTAAATCAAAAAGACATATACATGTATATGTTCACTGCAGCATTATTTACAACAGCCAAGATAAGGAAGCAACCAAAGTGCCCATTAACAGATGAATAAATAAAAAGTGGTGCACATATACATTGGAAAAGTTCTGCCATAAAAAAGTTGGCCATAAAAAAGAGCAAAATCTTGCCATCTGCAACAACATGGATAGACCTAGAGGGCACCATGAAGTGTCAAATAAGTCAGACAGAAAAAGACAAATGCATCTGAATTCACTTATATGTGGAATCTAAACCAAATAAACAAGCATTAACAGAAACAGACTCATAGATACAGAGAATATTTTGACCGTTGCCAGATGGGAGGGGGGAATGAGAAGGGAGATGTGAGGGGATTAAATACAAATTGAGATTAGCAAACAAAAGAAAAAGACTCACAGCTAGAGAAAAAGTACAACTTGGTAGTTACAGAATAATCATGGGGATGTAAAGGAAAGGGTAGGGAAAACGGTCAATCATACAGTAATAACTATGTATGGTGTCAGGTACTAGATTCATAGGGGTGATTACTTCACAAGTTACATAAATGTCTCACCACTGGGTAGTATACCTAAAACTAATATAATACTGTATACCAACTGTAATTTTTAAAAATTATTAAAACAAAAGAAAATATATCCTATGTTTATATCTTGTCCTGTAACAGGCAAGTGATTTAGCAGAGCAAAGTAAAATAATAAAATTACAATTATGAATAAAGTACAGAAATTGGGGGAAAATATCACATTTTTTCCTGATAACATGGAAATGATCAAAGCAGTACTCAAAACTTTTAACAACCAAAAAAACCAAACCAACCAGCATTTTGGACTTAATTATGAATAAAAAAATAAACACTGTATTAAACCAAACATAATTTGATAATTGTTATATATTGAGAGACAATTTTATATGTGTCTACTATTTCTGCATGTCTTTCAAGTGAGGCAGTGATTTGCCCATTGCTCTGGACTATCAGAGTATCTATCTTAAGAGCAAATGGCAGGCATGCTTACTGTCCATTACAAAAGATTCAGGTGCCCTAAGCTCATGGTTCCTTCATTGCAATGCAATGGACTCTATGAGCAGATATTATATGGCCTTCTCTGCATTACCCTATGGAAACTGGGTCTTGGGGGAATGCAGAATTCTCCTGTCTCCTAACTTGTTATCATATAAGTAGGGTAAGATCATACACTTCTTTCATACTTCTTAACACTTTGGTCATAAGAATGTGATGCTGTTAGTCGCATGGCTTTCTGTGAAAGGAAAGATAAGGGTCTCACAAGCCAATTAATGGGATTTCAGAAACGTCTATGGGAATGGGTAACAAATATAGTGAGCATATCTTATGGCCGATTAGATAGTACATGGTCTTCCATTTTATTGCCTGACAGGGACGAGGAATTGAGGAGGAGATAGCAGACTAAGTACTGGGAAATACAGTACATCCTTGAATAATGTGGTTCAGTTCAGTGGTGTTTCATTATAATGTTGATGAAATGTCCTAAGAACTTAACTTGTTTATTATCAATTAGCCTACAGTAAAACTGGTTTCGTTACATGTCCTTTCACTTAAAGTCACAAAACCTATTGACACCATTAAGTAAGGACTTACTGTATATTCAAAGAGTATTGCCCAAATGATGTTCCAGTGATTGCTAAACCTCCTCCAGGTAGGACTTCACCACCAATCTGGCAGTCGGTTTCAGTTCCACCCCACTGTAATAATAACTAGTACTAGGATTCATCCTCAGTGAAGAGAAGGTTACAAACCTTTTCAGAAAAATTACAGATATTCATCTATACTAAACATTAAAGAGGGATACTGGCAGGCAACAACTATGAACATAAATCAGGCAAATCATAAGAACTCTGATTGGTTTGCTTGGAGATGAGGAGGTAGGGCATAGCGTGTGAATGAAGACAGCAAAAGTTGGTCTATCTTACAGCTCAACACCTCCTGCAGTTTACCCTGCCAACTTTAAATACACTTGGAGATGACAGTAAAAGATCTCAGTAAAAGTTTTTTTACAGTGAACCTTGGTGTGTTATAAGGCAACTATGATCCTATTAGGGACTTTTCCCAAAGATAGACCAACCCCTACAAGAAATTATAGTTGAGATCTTGACCAGGATTTAGGCTCCTAATACCCAGATTGGGTTTACAATACTAATTAAACATTTACAGCATGATGAAGATGGTCCTCCAGCAAATGAGAAATCTAGATAAACCCTTCCAATTGACAATGCCACCCTGGAAAATTCTCACAGCCCTTATGGAACTAGCACCCTATTGAAACTAGGTGAAAACTTGAGACACTATCTTAATATTGGGGTAGCATATGCCACAGATTCAGAAGAGCTCTCCAAAATATGTCCCTGCAGTGTGAGCCAAGATTCAATCAAGCAGAGTGTGCAAACTGGCTGCTGAGTCAAGGGGTTCCCAAGGTTGAAATAATTGGTTTCATCCATGAGTACGCCACAATATAGAGTGCCATGGGTGCTGAAAACTTGGAAATTTTATTTGGTTGATCCACCACAAGCAGTCATCATATTCTTCCAAATTGAAAGTTAATACAAAGGCATATTTAATGGTGTGGAACCATTCTATACTCCCACAATCTCTCACTCTTTCTTAACCTCCCCACCCTTTAAGGCAACCTCAGTTGCTTTAAGAAGAAAAATGAATGGAGATGAAGATGAGATTTCCCTATCCTCACGGAGGAGTCAATTAATGGTCATATGTACCTGTCCAAGTATGCTGGGGAATTTGGAGAAAGGAGAGACACAAATTTTTAAGGCTCTGTCACACAGAAATACCCAGATTCCTATCCTACCTGTACCCAAAGAAGAAAAAGGGACCAGGATGCAGAGGAGAGATTAACAGTGGGGTAAGGAAGCTGACATGACTTTGTAGGCTGGGCTTTTCAGCAACTAGCTGTATTTTTGTTACCACTTACTACATATCAAGGTATAGCAGGAATTGATATATTGGGATTCAGCAAACTATGGTACCCAAGCTGGCAACGATTTTTATATCTTTTAAAGAGTAGTTTTAAAAAAAGGAAGAATATGTGACGGAGACTATAGGAAGTTTGCAAAGACTACAATACTTTTCTGATTCTTTACAGAAAAGATCTGAACCCTTGTGTTATATACTTATCACTGCCCATTCTGTCAGCACCAAACGATATTCTCCCAATCAGAAATGCTAACGGCACAAACAAGTTGCTCCCAAATCACTTCCCTTTTCTTTGTGGTCAAACAGAAACAGAATAGAATTATAGAAGGACAAAGGGAAACTATAACCTTGATTAAAAACCTAATATACCATGGGCAGTAAGAGGTGTGGTATCTCAACACAAAAGCCCTGCCAGTCCAGTGAAAAAAGGTTAACAGAAGCTGGAGGCTTATAATGAATTATTAACTGAGTTTAGTGCTGTTATAGCTACAGCTATTACAGACTAAATCCATTATACAGACTGATGGTACTTAGTTGGTGGTCCTCGACAGTGCTAATGACTTCTTTACCGTACCACTCATACTAAGTTTGTAGTGCTTCCCCAAGAAAACCTAAATTCCTTGCTATATGTCAACAATAGGCATGTTAGAATTTAGTACAGGGGTCTCCATCTGATTGCCACGCTTTCACAATTGGTTAGTCAGTAGCATGAGTCTCAACAGCTCTTAAACTGATGTTATCACACCTCTCCCAAGAGGGCTGCCTGAAAAACCCCAATAAAATTCAGAGACCTGCTCAACAAGTTAAGTTTCTTGGAATTATGTGAGTGCATTTACAATGTCTAATCCCTTTCTTCAGACCCCCAACATTAAAAAGGAGGCTGAGCATCTGGTTTGACTTCTCAGGTATTAGAGGCTCTAAGTGATTCACTGTGACACTCTACTTGATCTTTACATCAGCTAATTAATAATAACTGATTATTAATGCTCACTCTAATTTCTCTCTGCCTGATGGATAAGTACATCCACTTTCAATATTTAATACTAAAGCTTTTTCACCTCCAGGGATAAAACTCCTTACCACCCTTTCTCAATGCCTCACCAGATACTATCCCTTTTCGTGACTTCAGCAAAGTCCTTGTACTCCATTAACATCTTGTGCTCCAGTTTCATATGCTTATCTGCCTATAAATGTATATGTAACTCCTACATTGTGTTCAATGCAACAAAAATTAGAGTTTCTCCCAAATCAGTTCTTATTTACTCAAAAGTTGTGACAATACTACCTTTGTTCCATTATCTTCACATTTGAAACTCTGGGTTTGTAAAAAAAAAAAAAAAAAACGTAAACATTTCACATGGTATCACTGCATTCAAGAAACCATATTAAGCATCGTGCAAAGAACAGTTAAGTCAAAAGATAGGGATAAATTACGAGATATGATAGAGCCTGGGATATATTAATGACAACTAGTAATATAAAAGTGAAATAAAAAAATAAGCAAACCATGTAAAAGATATCCAAGGCAAGAGATACTATATAGTAATTCATATAAGCAAAGGAGTTTGACTTCATTATAAAGTCAAAACTAAGTGCTAGATTTAAATTGAGATGGAATTAAGGAAAGAAAAAAAAATAAAAGAGGATCACTACTTGTCAGAATAATTAGAGCAAACAGTGTAATGTTTAAAAGGAAAAAAAGCCCAAAGCTTGTTTGGAGGCAAGGGGTAAAATATGATTCAAACATTATGTCTAATATGCCAATACCTCAGTCCGAGCACAGCCTCATCACTTAAGTCTATCTGACAACTCTTCCAATGTCTTCTTTACTATCAAAACAATCTCCTCACCCTGGCCAGGCTGCTCAGTTGGTTGGAGTGTCATCTGTGCACCAAAAGGTTGCAGGTTTGATTCCCAACCAGGACACACACCTAGGTTACAGGTTCAATCTCCTGTTGGGGGTTGTATGGGAGGCAACAGATTGATGTTTTCCTTTCACATCAATGTTTCTCTCTCTCCCTCTCCCTACCTTCTTCTCCCCCTAAAAACCAAACATATCCCAAAAGAGGATTAAAAAATACAGGAAATGTTTTACAAGCTTTTAAAATATGAATAATTTCATTTATTTGGATCAAATATATATATAGCTTGACCCATCTCATACTCTGGATTCACATTTCTATCTACCTCTAAATGTTTCCCATTCCACTGTATTTAATGTGACTAAAATCGAACTCATCAGTTCCTCCTTTTTATGATGCTCACAAATCAGCTTTTCCTCAAGTCCTTGCTTGTACTATGGTACCATCTCCCTAGTTAAGAAAGCCTCTAACCATCCACCACCTAAAATGTACCTTTTTCCTTGCCCTACTTTGAACAATCAGATCCAAGCCATATACACTTTATTCCTTCAGCACCTTGACTATCATTTCCCACATCCTTCCATTCCTACAGCCATTAAGTTGAGTTTAGACTTCATTATTTTTAATCTCACTCAGGCTAACTTGCTTAATGAGCACAGAATAATGGCCAAGAGCATATACATGGGAGCCAGACTACATGGGTTCACATTCAGCTCTATTTTACTAACTATATTAGTTGTGTGACCTGTAAACTTCTATGCCATAATTTTCACATTTGTAAAACAGAAAAATAACATTATTACCTATCTCAAAAGTTTGTTGTTGGGAATTGTAAGTTTTTACATGTAATGTACTTGGCAGTGTGTCTAATGTAGTAAACACTACACACTTCAGTTACTGCTGCTTTGTAGTCACAGTCATCATCATCACTCTACAAACTGGACTCCCTATTTCAGTCACTCATTAAGTAAAAAAATTATTTATTTGGCATATAAACATGGACAATACAAAAGTGAATAAAACTTATAAAGGCAAATAAAACTTATGGAGAAATTTCATTCTTTTAATGGGTAAAACAAATGTATAAAACTTAAATTCTATTATAAAGAAAACTATCAGTCATCATAGTGGTTCCCAAATTCTTTGACCTCATACGACACTAGGTGAATAATCTTCCTCATACCATTATTAAATACAAACTCCCCTACAGGAATGGCCATAAATAGCCCCAACTTGCATTTCATGCTTATCATTCATTCTTATTCCCTTTCCCCATATCCTTTCAACAAACTGAATGAACTTTGTATGATAATTTTCTCATTTTTATATTCTGAAAAGTATTGTAATTGAGAACACTGTCCTCTCATAATTACTTAACAGAAATAAATCGCTGACAACATTCAAGATTTTCCTTAAATACCACTTCTTCCACTTACCATTTTCCACTGTCTCACAGGAAGAAGCTTCTGCAAAATTTCCACAAGCATTTTATTCTCTTCTCACTGGCCCTGTGTCACTTTGACTTATCTGTATAT
Organism: Tonatia bakeri; assembly: GCA_004024845.1. Lineage (NCBI taxonomy): Eukaryota > Metazoa > Chordata > Mammalia > Chiroptera > Phyllostomidae > Tonatia > Tonatia bakeri. The sequence goes on from PVIA01012387.1 coordinate 9,237, forward strand.
TTGTTTTATCCATTCAGACTAACCTAAGTAACCTAAGGTTACTAGTACTGGCTTAGTAATCTTAAGGTTTTATGTTAAGGATATATGTAAGTAACCAATTTCAGAAATGATTATGACCAAACACTTTTAAAATGATTAGTTGCGGTTATATAAGACAAGGTTAAAAAGAAAATAGGCCTACACAAAATTCAATAAAGACATCAACTCAGTGACTGATTTTACTACACAGAACTATATTGAGTAACTATCCTCTTTCTACAGAGATTCTGCTAATAATTCGCGAAGTAAAACTAAACCTTTAAAAAAAAAACAAGCCCTGGCTGGTGTAGCTCAGTGGATTGAGTGCGGGCTGCAAACCAGGCATTGCAGGTTCGATTCCCAGTCAGGGCACATGCCTAGGTTGCAGGCCATGTCCCCCAGCAATCGCACACTGATGTTTCTCTCTCTCTCTCTCCCTCTCTTCCCTCTCTAAAAATAAATAAATAAAATCTTTAAAAAAAAAATTGTTTATCACACAAACTTTATCTAGTCTACCTGCAGCCTAAATAACTTAGTCTGATTTACTTATACATTATCAACTAACCTGAAACTTATTAGTGTCCATATTTGAGAGTAATGCACTTCATGATGAAGTAAATGGTTAAACGAAATAAGATATTAAATAAAAATCCTTATCCCTTAAATATAAGTAACCCTAATGACCTTAAATATCAGCAAACAGATTCTGATTATTTTCTACAGCCATGCTATCCAATATGGTATATAACTGCCACATGTGGCTACCTATATTTCACTTAATTAAAATTAAATAAACTTAAATATTCAGTAGCTCATTGTGATACATTTTTTATTTTATTGTTTTTAGATTTTATTTATTTTTTAGACAAAGGGGAAGTGAGGAAGAAAGAAAGCAAGAGAAACATTGATGTGTGACAGAAATATCAAAGGGTTGCCTGTCCCAGGCCTCCAACTGGGGAACTGGCCCACAGCCCAGGCATGTGCCCTGACTGGGAATCAAACCTGCATGCAACCTTCTAGTTCACAGGCTGGTGCTCAATCCATTAAGCCATACCACCCAGGGCAATGCAAAATATGTCAAGTGCTCAACAGACAGATGTGGCTAGTGGCTACTATACTGAACAACACAGTTATAGAAAATTTCCATCATTTCAGAAAGTTTTATTTGATGGTGTGACCTAGAACTTTATAATAAAATCAATAAAAATTTACATTTTATATAATCTCATTTTACTCTAATGTAACTATCAAACAATAATCAGTACACAAAGTTTTTCTGACAATAATCAGTCCCAAGTAGATAAACAAAAAGCCAAACATCAAGCAACTTATCATAATGAATGTATAAAACCACTATAGAGGGAAAACAATTAGCAAACGTGGAGAAATTATAACCCTTATTAGGAATGTAAAGTGGTATAGCTGCTATGAAAACCATATAGCATTTCCTTAAAAAATTAAAACATACAATCATGTGATCAAGCAATTCCACTTCTCAATATATACCAAAAAGAATTGAGATTTCTCGCCAATATAAAGGTATAGGTAGATAAGCAGTGCTTCCTCACACAACCAAAATAAGGACAACCACCAATTTAAAAATAAAAAACAACCAGAACTGCCAGAAAATCTAACTGTATGAAAGTCCAACAACTGAGGAGTTAAAAAAGAAACATTCATCCTGAATGGAAGGAGGGGTAGAATCAGTACCCAGGGCAGAGAGGACACATGGCGGCAGCTGGCAGACTGGACAGTCTAACATTCGTGTGTGGATAAACCAGGAAGAACAACAGGGGAACAAGACAGACCATGCAACCCAGGGTTCCAGCACAGGGAAATGACGCTTCAAAACCTCTGGCCGTAAAACCTGAGGGGGTAGGGGAGGCAGGAGAAATTCTCAGGCTTGCAGGACAGTCCATCAGAGAGACCCAGAGGGTCGTAGAATGTACACATACTCACCCATCTGGGAATCAGCACCAGAGGGGCGCAATTCACTTGTGGATAGCAGGTGAACTGACTGAAAAAGTGGGGCAAGAGGCGAGCAAGCCCTGCTGTTCCCTCTCTGACCCCTCCCACATATACAGCACCACAACACAGTGACCTGGGTTGTCCTGCCCTGAAGATTACCTAAGGCTCCACCCCTTAAAACAACAGGTGCACTTAGACAAAGAAATATGGCCCAAATGAAACAACAGATCAAAACTCCAGAAAAAGAAGTGACAAGGAGATACCCAGCCTACCAGATGCAGAGTTCAAAACACTGGTAATCAGGATGCTCACAGAAATTATTGAGGATAGTCAAAAAATAAAGAAGTAAAGGCTATGCAAAGTGAAATAAAGAAAAATATACAGGGAACCAAGAGTGATGGGAAGGAAACTGGGATTCAAATCAATGATTTGGAACAGAAGGAAGAAATAAACATTCAACCAGAACAGAATGAAGAAACAAGAAACAAAAAACTGAGGAGAGGCTTAGGAACATCTCGTACAACTATACACATTCCAACATTCAAATCATAGGGATGCCATAAAGAGAACTAGAAGAGCAAGAAATTGAAAACTTAATTGAAAAAATCATGAAGGTGGCACCCTGGCTGGTGTGGCTCAGTGGAAAAAGTGCCGGCCTGAGTACCAAAGGGTCACTGGTTTGATTCCCAGTCAGAGCATATGAAATGGGTTGCAGGCCAGGTCCCCAGTGGGCGGCATGTGATAGGCAACCACACACTGATGTTTCACTCCCTCTTTCTCTCCCTTCCTTCTGCCTATAAATAATAAATAAATAAATAAATAAATAAATAATCTTTTTTTTTTTTTAAGTGAAGGAGAACTTCCCCAATCTGGTGAAAGACATAGACATGTAGGTCCAGGAAGCTCAGAGAGTCCCAAAAAGTTGGGCCCAATGAAGCACACACCAAAGCACATAATAATTAAATTATTCAAGATTAAAGACGAGAGAATCTTAAAAGCAGCAAGAGGAAAGGAGACAGTTACCTACAAAGGAATACCCATAAGACTATCAGCTGATCTCTCAAAAGAAACCTTACAAGCAAGAAGAGACTGGAAAGAAGTATTTAAAGGCATGAAAGGCAAGGACCTACATCCAAGATTACTCTATCCAGAAAAACTAACCATTTAGAATGGAATGGCAGATAAAGTGTTTCCCAGATAAGGTTAAGTTAAAGTAGTTCATCATTACCAAGCCCTTATTACATGAAATGTTAAAGGGACTTATCTGAGGAAAGGAAGATCAAAACTATGAACAGTAAAATGACAACAAACTCACAACTATCAACAACTGAGCCTAATAAACAAAAACAAAAGCAAACAACTAGAACAGGAACAGAACCAGAGAAATGGAGATCACATGGAAGGTTATCAGCAGGGAGTGGGATGGGAAAGAATGGGGGAAAAGGTACAAGGAGTAAGAAGCATAAATTGTAGGTACAAAATGGGGGGGGTTAAGAATAGTATGTGAAATGAAAAAAGCCAAAGAACTTACATGTATGACCCATGAATATGAACAACCCAGGGATATGAACTAAGGGGCATGGGGGGAATGCTGGTGAGAGGGAGGGTGTAGGGTGGAGGGGAATAAAGGGGAGAAAAAAGTGGGAGAACTCTAATAGCATAATCAAAAAAATATTTTTTAAAGTACCTTTTTCTTAAATTCATAGGATTTTTAAAATTGTGAATATTGTATATTTTGAGAATGTACTTTTTCTATTGCATTACTATGTTCATCGCAGAGATACAATTAAATTACTCTGCCATAATTTGTTACATAACATACCTTGCGCTTTCTATAGCTCAACTGTCCTAAATACAACTTCTTAGATTTAAAACAAAAAAAAAAAGAGAAAACATTTCTTGTTTCTGCAGGCAGCAAACAAACCTAATGGTAAGGAATGGTTTTCAAAGATAGTATCTAGACCACTGTCAAAAAACCACTGCATGAGGAGAAAACCAAAGGCGTGCCTGTAAAATCTACTGTTCAGCTCTACGGCAGTGCCTCAGAGAGCCTGAAAACATGGGGGTTCAGGGATATCAACTTCATGAAAGACAAAGAATGAGAAAATATTCCAAACCAGGAAAAACTAAAAAGATAGGACAACAACTAAATGCAATGTGTATTCCTGGATTTGATTCTGGACCAGTAAAACAATTCCCCCCATTAATATGGAGGATATTCCTAAGTGAAATTTGAATATGATCTATAGATTAGCTAATAGTTCGTAATAATGTTACTGATTTTTATAATTGTACTGTAATAATACAGGATTTTAATCATATTTATTAAAACTACACAATGAAGTACTCAAGCTAAAGGCCATGATAGTTGAAATTACTCTCTAAAGGTCCAGAAAAAGACTGTGGAGGTGAGGAGATAAGACAGCAAGGGGGAAAGAGAAAATGTAATAAAGTTAACATTATAAAATGCTTACATTCTAGGAATCTGGGTGAATGGTGTAGAGAAAAAATGTGTAGTATTTTGTAACTTTTCTTGAAGTCTAAAATTATTGCAAAATCAAAAGTTAAAAAAAAATTAAGCCTTCCGGCTGGCTGCCCAATGCCCCAGGATGAAGGATAAAACTAGTCTCATGAACTGGTCATTCTTAACTAAACAGTCTCACTTCATGTCACTCTTCTGCCCCACCACACACACATCCCAAACATTCTAAATTGCTGTTCTTGAAAAGCCCTGTTCTTTCTTAACACTCTGCACATGTAGAGGTTTAAGCCTTTAACCTGAGTGGAAAATTTCCAAAAGTAAAGTACCTAAAATAAGGAAAGGGGATGCCACGTAATTCTCAATGCTGAATTTTTAAAAAGATACAGGGAAGTAATGACAACTTTGTGATTGAGTTTTATTCCTCTGAGGGTCACAGCGTAGCCCAGTTCTCTTCCAAGATATAATGGGTCCCAAAGAAAATGGAAGTCCAGTCAATCCCTGAGATCCACAAAACATTAACCAAAAGCCTATCTCCCACAAATCTCTACCATACCTTAACCGTGTTTATATTGGTAATGGCTCCTTTACCTGTTGCCAGCTATTAATAACAAAATGGACTGAAAAACAAGTAAAGAGGGTGGGGTTGTGGATAAGATAAATCACTCTAGCCGCAGTAGGAGACAGATGGATTTCTGGCATACCAACTTGGAACTAAGTATTTCCATATACTACACTCTCATTAACAGTGAGTATAAAGTATTATAAGAATAGTACTGCTCTGGCCAGGTGGTTCCTCTCGTTGAAGCACCATCGCACACGCCAAAAAACTGCAGGTTCAATTCCCAAGGCACATGCCTAAATTGCGCAAGTTCAATTTCTGGTAGGGGTATATACAGAAAGCAACTGATGCATATTTCACTCTCACATCAAAGTTTCTCCCCCCACCCTACCTTTCTCCCTAAAAATCAACAAATATATCCTTGGGTGAGGATTTAAAAAATGTTTACTATATTTTTGATACATTATGGATTAGTTAGCATTGATAAGTAAGAAGAGAATGAGTCTAAGGATCAAATGAACTGGTACAAGATTACTTCAATGCAATAAATAGTCAATGATTTCTAAATAATGACCTACAACTTAGCCTTTAGGAAAAAAAAATCCTTTTACTCTACATGATGTGCCTCTCCATTTCCTAACACTTGTCCAAACTCACTCTATAGTAGTGCTTCTGTAAACATGGGAACACTAGGATTAAAAGAAAATTCTCTTTTGTAATTAACATTAACTCTTGAATTCAACTTTTCCCGTATGTAGCTTTAATTCATTTTAAACATCTATTCTGGTTCCTTTAACAATATATGTCAATTTTTCAATTTTTATAGACACTGTCCCTTACTCAAAGTCCTATCTCACTATGAATTTGTCTTCTGCCCTGGCTGGCATTTCAGTTAATATCTAACCAGTATTAATATATCTTGGGCCACAAAGAAATTCTCTGAAAAACAAAGGTTATATATTTTACTATTTTCTTATAATTATATAAAAAATAAACTTATAAACTATTTATTCCATTTTTAAATAAGTGATTTGGATAGCACACAATATTTAGTATTAAATATTCCTTATCATTGCTTACTTAAAATTTAGTATTTTAAAACACATGCCAGAATAAAGGTAGACGAAAGAATTCAGAGGGAGAGTCCTTCTAACATTTCTTATAAACAATATCACCAAAGTTTAGTTCATAATCCATCTAGTATTTTTAAAAACTAAAAACCTCAACAGATTGTCAGAACTACCTTTCAATGATTTTAAACATTAAGAGATAAGGACAAGATGAAGAGAAAAACAGTCCATAGCATCAAATCTTTTCAGCTATATTATCACTTAACATCCCTTCCCAAATACTACCTAGGCAAGCAAACAAGTCTAATATTAACTTTATAATGTTTACCTCGCAAACTTTACAGATTATCAGAAAACAGTTATTACAAAATAAAATGCATAAATGGATTTTAAGTTTGACAACAAAATCAAGCTGACAACAAAATCAAGCTTATATATGCTAAAAGTAAAACTCAAATAGTACAGTATTTACACATTAATAAAAGTGCCAGCTAAAATTTAAAGCTAAACAAATTTGACTAAATACAATGTTTTTTACTCTAGTATTCAACAACTGCAAAAAAACTCATAAAATAAAAAAACCTAATTCATTCCTAGACAAGAAAAATGATTAATAAAATCATCAGCACTGGTATTTATTAAACAAAGACCTACATTTAATTGTCCTTTAAAAATAACATGACAGGGTATATATTAAGATAAATATGATCATACAATGAACACTTCTTTAAACAAGATAATGGTCATGAAATGGAGGAACAGAAGAAAATCATTGGTAAGACTTCCTCTTCACAATTTATAATGAGCCCTAAATAAGAATCCCTTGCTCGTGGATTTAAAAGCTTAAATAAAATCTGATGGTGCTTCTTACTAAAACTGCTAATTAAACCAAATCTTCCATTTTCCCATCAGCAATCCAAACAATACACAGCAAGGCAGAACTCTACTAGTGTCATTATCACAAAACCACCTCATTAGAAAAATGAAAATGAGTATGTATACTTGCTGCCTATGACCTACAAAGAATTGCATAAACCTAAACAGTGTTCTAAAGGTGAATATAAAGTTATAATCATTATTTAACTCATAACTGGAAAATTAATCTCAAGATTAAAGAGTCAGCTTTTAAAATGTTTAAACTGAAAAAAGGCACAAACGTAAATTCAAACCAAATTAGTTTTTAAATAACATTAGCTTTACAATCACTGTCTCAAGCCAAAGTATATATTTTTTTTGTTATTTCTTTTTTTTTTTCAATCTCAAGTATTTACAAATGTGAAAAGGTCAGGTGATTTAGCTTTTAACACAATCCGTAGAAATATGTTCCAAACTGGTTTATACCAACTATTTCAGAGTAATATTCTTTTCTAATTGAAGATGTCCTCTGTATCCTCATTTTGCTAAAAAACAATTCAAAGACAATCATTTTTCTATGTTGGCAGTATGTCCTTGACTGATTCTACAGTACTTAGTTTACTAAAAATTATTCATAACCTTTAATATAAGAAGAAATGTAAGCAGAAAATAGCTAAGTCAGAAGAAGACAGATTAGTATTAGGCAAGCTTTTAATGTTTTAATTAAAAGACAAAATATTCTCAAGCAAATGGTATGACATTTGTCCATTAAAAAAAATTATAAACCATTAGTATCACTGGGAGGGGGAAAAAAAAAACCCAACCAAGAATATATAGAACTTCCAAATTGTTCTATTATAAAGAAAAAAAACTGGTTAGATTTTACTTACATGTGAAATAATCAGTTAATATTATATCACAACAGACTATTACTACTGAAGTCACCTAAAGATTTCATAAGATGACCACAGTAACACATGCAAGAAATCCCTTTCATGTTTTCAATCAAGTTATATTTCAAATTTTCCATTGAAATGGATACAATCATATTCACAAATATGGCATTATTTTAGACCTGTTTGTCTTAATACTCAATCAAAAATTTTCAGTATTTCAATGTCTACATTCAGCTATCAAGAACTTAATTTTATCTAAAAAAGAAAAAATCTATTAAGTCGATGTGCTACATATTTAGCGACAACAAATCCACTTACTTTTTTTTCTTTCTCATGATGTTTATCCTGAGAGTGAGAGGAAGAATCACTTAAACTTTGATCATATGACCTATTAGATCCCCGTTTGCTCTTTTTCTAAAAAAGAAAATATATATACATATATGTATATGTATATAAAATTTTTTAAATAGTCGTTTTGTTAGGCTTAAACCAATTCAAGTGTGAAGTATTTCAAAATGTCTATTGTTGTAAAAAATGTCTCACTATTTTGAAATATATAACTAGACACCATCCACATATTATTACCCAATGCATTATAAAGAAAAATCTGACCCTAAATTTAACATTAATGCCATATTTTTGTACATTAATTAAAATGTGTGAAAATAGGCTATAGTTTCAAATAAGCAATAGCTTATTTGTCGCTTTATCACACAACCACCTCATGAAAAAAATCAGCCATAATTTTCAAGTTTTGCTTTAAAAAAGAAAAGTTTCAACCAAAATAGAGAATGCCATATTTTAAAGAAGGATGCTAAGACTAGAGGAAAAGAAAACATCTGAAGAGTTACTTTATGCCACTAAGAAAAGCAAGAAGCTTTTTAATCTCAAACAGAATTAAGGCACACAGTTTTCTAAAAACTTGTTTCTGCAGTTAAGAAGAAAAATTAAAGAAAATGTCAGTATTAGATCCATGCATTTTTCAAAGCATTACTAAAAGTATCACACATTTCTGTTTATAGTGTCATACTAAAGTATGGTAGGAGTATTTGAGGTGTTTAAAACTTGGTGGTACCATAACTAATTAGTTTATACTAGATAAAAATGACTATAAAAGGTGCTCAAATTCCATACAAATATGCAGCTTATACAACAACAGCATGATAATTAGCAATGAGAAAATGCTATTCACACAAACTTCAAAATCCTTCATTATTTCTATATTTTATCTATATCACCTGTCATCTAAAAAATAAAAATTCCAACATGCTTTTAAACATCCAAGAAGCAAACTTTTCAATTTTGTTATCTCAAAATGTCTCTTACACACTTCAGTCTTCTTTGTCAGTTATTAAAATACATCAGTTTCCAATATCAAACAATATATACACATACTTTTAAGTATTTCACATACATGAATCAGAATATTGGAGTTATGAACTGTTCATTTCAAGAAAAATAGATCCCTAATGTTATTACTTACCAGGGATGGAGAGAGGTAAGAGAGAGGGAGGGAAAGATGGAAGGAAGAATAGAGGGAAGGAGGGAGGGAGGAGAAGAGGGAGTGCCCCAGCCTCAAAAGAAAAGTAACAGAATTTTTTTTAAGGACGCTAAAGAAAAACAAAGAAGCCTTAAACTTCAGTATACATATCTGATTGCTTTCAATGACAACTGAGAAATAGACAATTGGGACATTAAAAAAATACTGGTCCTTCAAAGGAATATGAACACAAAATATTTAATAGTTAATCAAATATTACTAACTTAATCATCTATGCTACTGTGTAACAGTAAAGACTAACCAAATCTAAAATAGTCCCCAAAGTTGTATTTAAATATATTTTAAGATCTTTAACTAAGAAGTTACAAAACAGCCTTGCTTCAGTTTTACTATCTCCTAGTAAACAAATGGGTATACATATAAAAATAAATAGCAATAGTAATAAAGCAAAAAGATGAGAAAAAATAGAGAATCACAAAATACTTGTAGTCAAATGTCAAAAATCATTACCTAAAAATAATATTGAGTTATACAGTCCTTTAAACATTTGTTTTTTCTACTAAATGTATACCAATATTTACTATTAACTAGTAATACATATTCTAAATTAGAATTTTGGAAAATTTGCCTTTATTAATGAACTGAAGCAAAGCAAAATCTTTTAAAATTATTAGGTCTTTTTATCCCCGGTAAAGAACATGCAATGCAAACCCAATCTCAAAGAAAAAAATCAAAGGAAAAAGAATAGCTACTTCTTTAAGAGTCAACTCTATTGTCAAAACTAATCACTTAACATTTTAATATTAAATTCTTACCAGCTTACTAAAATGGTATTTACAATAGCCACAGTATTGGACATTATCTGCACCATTCCCTTCTTCTTCACAAAGTAGTCCAGCAAACTGAGCGCTGAAAAAAAAGTCAATTATATCAATGAAATTTCAAACCACAGTATATATATAAATTGAAATTCACTTCCAAGCACATAAAGTTAAAAAAAAAAAAAAAAAGAAAAGAAAACCATAGATCTCCTAAGAGAAAAAGACAATATACAAGGTTTTCTTCTGGCTGTGACCAAGTATATTTCACCCCAATCTGTGGTTGATTTTTTTTTGGTTGATATTTTTTAAAGTTACATTTATGGTTTAATATAGACTTCTCATTATGTTTTACATCACAAAGCATACAATGAATCTCTTTAAGAAATTCCCCCACAAATAATTAACACTTCATTTTACTTTTCAATCTATACCAGAGGTACAAATGGAAAGGCCTCACCTCTAAAAGGCTGAAATGACATGAGATGGTATTTGCCCACAGATGCAGGTCATATACTTTTAGAAGGAAAATGCTTCAAGTCATAGCACAATATAGTAGGCAAGAAAAACACAAGCTGTGTTTTTCAATCAAAAACAATGGAAGAATGGAACTGAAACCTCAATTATGATATTCACATATTTTAAAAATACAAAATGTTAAAATTTATAATCTAATCATCTTCTCAATTTAACCTTCCACTTTTAACGATCCAAAATTGTAGTTATTAGTATATATCTCATACTCAAAAAATGAACTTTCATTATGGAAAAGTTAAGTACAGTATTAAGAGAAGTTATTAAAAAATATATTTTTCACCCCCCAAAAATAATCTAATATAGACTTCATAAATCCATACACTAGGAGTTCAGGAAATAAAGCATGTGTCTATACTGATTATTAAATATAGATCGATTCTTAGAATTAGTGAGTAAATGAATTTTACATACTTCGATTTTGAACTACTGTCTATTATGTTGAATTTTTTAGGATACTTTTGCTCTTGAAATTTTATGCTGAAAAAATATCTAAGTAACTTTGTAAGAAGTAGCCACTGTAATAGTAAGAATAATGTTGATTGCTTTTTCCCTCCTTAAAATACAGACAGCAAGAAATGCTACTACCATTCATTGAATCCTTACTAATATTTCGGGCACTGCACAACGTCTACCTAGTAACAAATCAAAGGGTAGGTATCCAACACTAATATTTTAAATGAAGTGAAACTGAATAAAGACACTGAAACCAGGATCCACCTACTGAAAATTCACACTGGTAAATACATTCAATTATTATAATTACCTTTATCACAAATACGTAAATCTACATGTAGACCCTATCCCAATAAGATTTACTGTAAAAAGTACTTGGGTACCTAAGTCTTCCATTTACAAGGCAGTCCCAACTTCAGTTCTGTACAATGACAGAAACATACTTACCATGTCACATGGAAAGCCTGTCTACATCCATGTTTATTACATGTCATGCAAGCTCCAGTGGCTGCTTTGCTTTCTCTTCCTTGTTCATCACAAATGTAGCAAGTCTTAGGATAGAAAAACAAAAACAAAAATGAAACTCTGAATTTTACGCTTATCTTCAGGAGTCAAGATCATGTTTTACTATCTAACCTACTTTACTTCAAAACATGAATTCATGTTTTCTGACTATAACAATTTTTATAAACAATACAAACATGAAACCATAAACAAGGACATATATATAGACCTAGGATTTCACAAAGGCACTGTATTCCTAGACTCAAAATCCCTGCAAAATTAGAAGACTCTTGCCCTGCCCAGGTGGCTCAGTTGGTTGGAACATCGTCCTGTACACCGAAAGGTTTTGGGTTTGATCCCGTCGGGTCACATACCTAGGTTGCGGGTTTGATCCCCAGTTGGAGCTCGTAAGGGAGTCGACCAATCAATGTTTCTCTCAATGTCTGTTTCTCTCTCTCTCTCCCTTCCCCAAAATGAATAAGCATATCCTCAGGTGAGGATTTTAAAAAAAAGATAAGAATCTTCCTAGGCACTGAGACCAGAGACCAGGACATTGTCTACCCCACATTGGTCTGAAAACCTCCTCACCAGTATTCACCTGATTCCTGTCACAACGTTGTAAAAAGAGGTAAAAAGAAATTTTGTCCTTCATTTCTTCTGGAATTAAGCACATCTAAGGGAGTTTGATACAGGTAGTTGGGAGATAAGACATGAAAGACAATCCTATGTGAGTGAGCAAGGTTTAGACCAGTCCAATTGTCTACAAAAATCTCACATGGGCTCATTCAGCCCTGCCAACCTGACATACTAGGCCTGAAAAAGATACTCTAGCTAAGGTCAGAGATGCCCCCAAGAGATACTGGCTAACAGACACTCCTAGCAACTTTGACTGACATTGTTTATTTTTACCAAATGCAAATAGCTGAATTTCATAGAAGACTTAATTATATAAATGGCAACCTATGAGTATCTGTATAAGAATAAAATTCTTGCCCTGGCTGGTGTAGCTCAGTGTATTGACTGCGGGCTGCGAACCAGCCATCACAGGTTTGATTCCCAGTCAAGGCACATGCCTAGGTTGCAGGCCATGTCGCCCAGCAACTGCACATTGATGTTTCTATCTCTCTCTTTCTCCCTCCCTTCCCTCTCTAAAAATAAATAAATAAAATCTTTTAAAAAAAAATAAAATAAAATTCTTAATGGGGGAGAAGTTGAGTAAACAAAAAATTAATGTCTAACTACATATAATCAGGTGATATACTTCTAAAATGAGACCAACTTCTGAACAGTAATAAGGTATAACCTAGCCAACTTCAATAGGATCACACGAATTTTTGGAGCTAAAGAGATTTTCCCTCACTATGCACTATGGTACCAAATAACATCATTCAACAACATTTACCAAAAAAAGCCTAATATCTAATCAGGTACACAAATATAAAATCCTCTGCTGAAAAAAGGATTCACACTGAACTGAATTACAAAAATTATTTCATAGCTATAAAAAGTAAAGTCTCAAGTTACAACAAAACTATTTACCTAGGCATACTGAATAAGAACATCTCCAATTGTTCGAATTATAAAAAGACAGTATGAAACAACTACAATGGAAGAACTTAACATACATTTTTTTAACCTACAAATGATCAAAAAGATTAAAAAAAGAGAGCTGACTAAAAGAATAACATTTTATATAGTGAAATTCTTGGAAAATTCATTGTGCAAATATGCCTCAAAGACTATCTTCGGAACTTCCAAAGGGCTAACAGTGAAAGACACCATCATTTGGCCATTCAATAAAACTAAAAATTACAATGAATCTTTATTTAAAAAAAAATAAACAAACAGGAGGTAGAACATCAGGACTACTGGAATGGCAGAGTGAAGAGCACCACTGACTTTCTCCTTAGTGAATTAACCATTTCACAAGTAAAAAACAACACTCTGAAGTCTCTAAAAATTGTCCTAAATTCATGCAAAAAATAAAGAAAATTTTATTCAAGAAAATCTACTAAATTTCAAAAACAGTGTGTGACATTTGAGCTATGATCGGCTCCCATCACCACCATGCCACCTCCACACAAAGTGCTAACTCTCTGTTTTGGAAGTTCCCTTCAGTTGAGTGTGATTAAAAAAGATGAGGGCTTCCTCTCACTTTCACTCCTAGTATAAGGCTATATTTTCACCCTAGGAGGGTAAGGTCTCAGTGACTCTCATCCTGCTCATCCCTGGTAGCTTCCACTCATAAACTCCCACCTTGACCTAACAACAGGCCAAGAATCCTGGGGTCCTACCATCCATTCCCCAGCTCACTAGTAGAATAAACAAGCTGGGATTACTCTATCCAGCAAAGCTATCATTTAGAATGGAAGGGCAGATAAAGTGCTTCCCAGATAAGGTAAAGCTAAAGGAGTTCATTATCACCAAGCCCTTATTATATGAAATGTTAAAGGGACTTATTTAAGAAAAAGAAGATCAAAACTATAAATGTTAAATAGCAATAAATATATAACTATCAACGATTAAATCAAATAAACTAAGCAAAGAAGCAGAACAGAAAAAGAATCACAGATATGGAGAACATTGAGATGATGGCCAGTGGGAAGGGCGGCATGGGGAACAGGGGGAAATGAAGGGATTAGGTACAAATTGGTAGGTACAGAACAGGCAGGGGGATGTTAAGAGCAAGTACAGGAAATGGAGTTGCCAAAGAACTTATATACGTGACCCACAGACATGAACAGAGGGGGTATCACTGGAGAAGGGGTACTCGGTGGAGTGGTGCAAAGGGGGAATGACTGGGTAAACTGTAATAATATAATTTTTTTAAAAACACTTTGGTTATAAACAATTAAAGACAGAACTGGCAGCTCCAAAATACTAGTAGAAACAAGCAAAACAGTAGGCCAGCAAGAGAAAGATAGCAAATAAGGACCCTGGATCACACTCCTCTCTGTGGGTCCAGAAGGCTATGGACACGAACTAGGTTGCACCCAATGAGGAGAAATCAAAGTGGGATTTGGGGCAGACTTAAAAGCATTCCCTAAAGCCACACACAAAGCCATCAATCAATAAGGCTCAAGGGGCTTTAGTACAACCTATGATCAAAACTGGCTGAACAAAAAGTTACTCTTAGGGCAACTCCAACAATCCAGACTTGAAAATAAAATCACACTCGTATCAAATGGTCTAAAAGACTGTGTGCATGCTCAAGGCTGCATGCTCTCAAACAGGACTGAAGAGAAAGCCTTAGATGATCTCCTTGAAAAATAAATCTAAGTCACATACAAATATGAAATGGCGAAGGATTAAAATCTAACTAGCTAAGAGAGCTTAAGCACAATCTTTGACTAATAAGTGGTTTATGTTAACACAAAGGCAACATAAGAAGTCAGGCTTAAAAAAAAAAAGGAAAGACATCTGAGCAAGGCCATCTAAGACTATATACATTGTTAGGAAAATACACATCAGAGAATTATTTCAGCCAAGTTGTTAAATAATTGAGCAAACAAACAACAATAAAACCCACAGGGGACGGAAGAATCGTTCTTCAGAGTACAGGAGTGGGGCAAAAGTAGGCTTACAATTATGAGTATGTGAAACAGAATTTATTCTTGTATTATTATTTATTAATTATTGCATTATTCTCCATACAAACAAATGTAAACCTACTTTTTTAGATAGTACATATCTAAAATGCCCAGTTTTCAACAAAAAAAAATTATAAGACACAGAGAAACAGGAAAGTGTGATCTTATGCACAAGAACAAGAGGCAAACATTTGAAACTGCTTAAGGTTGAACTTAGAAGACTTAAACCAAATGAAAATTCTGGAGTTTAAAATTCAATAAAGGGGCTCAAGAGATTTGAGTTAGCAGTAGAAAAACAACATCAACTTAAAAACAGGATCAACAGAGATTATACAATATAAATATTTTTAAAAATGATACTACCTAAAGAACAGTTTCTGAGAAATGTGGGACACCATCAAGTGCACCAACTTTTATGTATGAGAAAACCAGGAGTGAAAGAAAGGGACAGAAACTGTATCTGAATAAATAATATCTGAAAAAAGTCCCAAAATTTATAAAAAACAGTCATCCAAAAGATTAAACTCAAACAGGATAAAAATGTAGAAATCCACACTCAAAATGATAGAGGCCAAAAATAAAGAGAAAATCTTGATAATGTGAGAAAAAATGACTCATCACATACAAGGAAACCACAATAAATTGAACACCTTAGGTCTCATCAGAAACAATGAAGACAGAAGGCAGCAGAAAAACATATTCAAAATGCTGAAAGAACAAAACCACCAACCAAGAATCCTATATCCAACAAAGCTATACTGAAAAAATTAAAAGTGAAATAAAGACATTCTCAGACAAACAAAAAGTGAGATACTTTGTTCTTTGAGCTTGACTAAGAAGGAATATTAAAGGAAATTCTTTAGGCTAAAACCAAATAACACTAAACAATAACTGCAATCCACATAAAAAATAAAGGGTTTCAGTCAATTATACCCCAAAAAGCTGAAATTTAAAGAAAAAAAAAAAAGACTAAGTAAAACCAAATAGAGAATATTATGCTAAGTGAAATAAGCCAGTCAGAGACCATCTGATTTCATTTACATGTGGAATATAATGAACAAATAATAGAAACATTAAGCATACATACATAGAACAGACTAGCAGCTGTCAGAAGGGAGACGGGTTGAGGAGCTGGGTGAACAAAAGGTGAAAGGATTAAACAAACAAATAAATACACAAATACACATAGGCACAAACAACAGTATGATGATAGCTAAAAGGAAAAGTGGGGATGAAAAGAGACTACTTTGGGTGATAGGTGCACACAGAAGTATGCAGATGATGTTTTGCTGAGTTGTACACTTGAAACCTATACGGTTTTGTTAACCAATGTTAGCCCAATAAACTCACTAAAAAATATTTTTGAATAAAAAAGAACAGAGAGCTCTGACAAAGGTAATTTGTAAGAAATGATTAAAGATCTGATAAAAAACCATATTTCTTTCTTATTCTTCTCTTAATTTAAAAAGTAATTGTATGAAACAATGCCCATAAATTTTATTGTTGGGACTATAACATATAAAAATATATTTGACAATGAGAACACAATCAAAGAGGGTGGGAATAAAGCTATATTGGAGTAGGAAAATAGCACCATATGGAAACTTGAACTAATAGAAAGAAATGAATAGCAACAAAAATGGTAAATAGGAAAATATACATACACACACATTCACTCTATAAATGAATCTCCTTCTCTTAGCTCCTTGAAAAGATGTAAGATTATATAAAGCAATAATTTTAACAATGTACTATTGGGTTTGTAGTATATACAGACATACTATCTATAATAATAGCACAAAAAGAAGGATAGGAATGGCTGTATATGAATGAATTTTCTACATTACTAAAATTAAGTAGATTCTGCTAAGATGAATACTGTAAGCCCTACAGAAACCACTAAGAACATTACCCAAGAAAATGTAATTTTAAAATAATGAAAGGAATAAAAATGATACACTAGAAAATACCCACATGAGATTAAAGAGGGCAGTAAAAAAGAAATAGAGAAGAGCCCTGGGTGGTGTGGCTCATGGGGTTGGGCATCATCTCGCAAACCTAAAAGTCACTGGTATGATTCCCGACAGGACACATGCTCTGGATGGGCACAGGTCACTGGCTGGGGACATGCAAGAGGCAACCAATTGATGTTTCTTTTGTACATCCATGCTTCTCTTCCTCTATTTCTCCCTCCCTTCTCCTTTCTCTAAAACAAACAAACAAACAAACAAACAAACAAAAAGATCTTTTAAGAAAAGAAAAAGGAAAAAAGTTGTCACAAGAAAAACTAAAATGGCAGACATAAATCCAACTACATGAATATCATTGAATGTGAAAGTGCTTCAATTGAAAGGCAAGGACTGATAAAATAACAAGTTCCATATGCTGTCCACAGAAGGCATACTTTAAAGTTACTAACTAGTTAAAAGTAAATGGATGAAAAAAAAACTTACCGTGCAAAGTGAAAGCAGAAGATAGCTGGAATGGCTATCATTATATAAGACCGCCGCCCCCCCAAAAAATGCTTTATTTTTTTTTTAAGATTTTATTTATTTATTTTTAGAAAGGGAAGGGAGGGGGGGGGGAGAGAGAGAGAGAGAGAGAGAGAGAGAGAGAGAGATGCATCAATGTGCAGTTGCTGGGGGCCGTGGCCTGCAACCCAGGCATGTGCCCTCACTGGCAACTGAACCTGTGATGCTCTGGTTCGCAGCCCGTGCTCAATCCACTGAGGTCCAAAAAAAGACTTTAAATGAAAAGATAAAGAGGGATATTTTCTAAAAATAGAAAAGGTTGCCTTGACTGGTATGGTTCAGCAGGTTGGGCACTGTCCCACAAAGCAGGTCACTGGTTTGATTCCTGGTCAGGGCACATGCCTGGGCTGTAGGTTCAGTCCCTCGTCGGGGTACATTCATGGCACAAGCAATCAATCATGTTTCTCTTTCATATGGATGTTTTTTTCCCTCTCATTCTCCCTCTCATCTCCATTATGAAAAAATAAAATAAAATATTTTAAAAGAAGGCCAACTCATCAGAAAGTTATAGTAATTTTAATTATATATATGCATTTAATAACAGAGCCCCAAGACACATGAATCAAGATAGAAAAACAAATAATTTAATGACTTAATGATTCTCATTAAATAGCTATTAAATCAAGAAGCTGTAAACTACCTGAGGATTATTGAGAAAATGCTCACAAAGAGCAAAATCATATCTAAATAAAATGTTAAATATGTGAGTAGAACTATACTCAGAGGCAAATTCATAGCCTGAAAGATTTTACCTTTTAAAGGAAAAGAAGTCATAATTTGACCTAATTTTTTCAATAAGTGTTCGTATCAAAAGAATACAAGAGCCAAATTCCAACCCTGCTAAGAAGTAGAAAGCTTGAAGAGCATTATGCCAAACTTCCCCCCTCCCCGCTGATAACTCTCCACGTGATCTCCATTTCTGTGATTCTTTTCCTGTTTCAGTTGTTTGCTTAGTTTTTGTTATTTTGTTTAGGTTCAGTTGTTGACATGTGAAGAAAACTCAAAGAAGATGAGGTGACACACAAAGTATTGAACACTTTCAAAAGTCAAAAACAATTTGTAAGGAACATATCAGTTAGTTTTATACTTTTAGAAAAATCTGCACATTCTTAGGTGTCACAAAGCACACCAATCCAGTAGCCTACCTCAAACCAGACTTTTGTGCAGGTAAGAAGCATTTCTTTATTTCCTCCTCATTGTGGGAGAGAGGTGGCAGATACAAAGAGCACTTGACTAATCCCCTAAAGGAGGTGTCATATGGTGTATTATCTGGAAATTTGGGTTGTCACAGTTTAAGAGCAGGTCAATGCTTTGAACTTTCAAAGGAAAAAACAAAAAAACCTAGACCTATGACAGGGATAAAGGGCAAGTTGTGTATTCCTCTACAACTTAAGAGAAAATCTTTCCTGGTAGTATTAACTTGATCAATATTACAACTTGTTGCTACATGCTCTGCTTCCTTTTGACACTATCCCATGGTTTTCTATTATCCAAGCACTGCTGAAAGGTACTGTTGAGGCATGAGATCTCATTATTCCAATTTCAGACCCAAAATATAGCCTTATTTTCTTATTCGATATAATTTTTTTTCCCTTCTATCTGGAACCTCAGATCATCATATTACTCTTTGTGATTACAGACAGACATTTATATGGTCCTGAGAAATAAAACTTCCAGTTGTTTTCCTTTTAAAATACTAACTAATGTAGCCCTGGCTGGTGTAGCTCAGTGGATTGAGCGCGGGCTGCGAACCAGGCATCGCAGGTTCGATTCCCAGTCAGGGCACATGCCTAGGTTGCAGGCCATATCTCCCACCAACCGCACATTGATGTTTCTTTCTCTCTCTCTCTCTCTCCCTCCCTTCCCTCTCTAAAAATAAATAAATAAAATAAAATAAAAAATATAACTAATGTAACCTACCTCCCAACTTACATAACCCCTCCATTTTCATCCCTCCTCTCTAACTGCATGTTTGTTACTTTGCCATTTCTCTAAGCAGTCAATCAATTTCAACTTGCAGTCAATATAAATTTGTCTAAAAACATTAATTTGACAGAAAAGAAGGCTTAAACCAGTAGTATGAAAGATGACCACAAAGGAAGCTCCCTCAATGTTGCAGGATGGATGAAGGCATAGGCCTGGCCTATGTTGTAAAAGTCTTCCCACAGCTGTGAGGAAAACCACTCAGCCAACATATCTAGATATGTGATTCAACCACTATTTTCTTTATCAAAAAATAATGAACCATGTGTGTATTATGGCACAAAGGACATTAATTTCTGGCAATCCTTACATGTTTAATTTCAACATTTCAGTTTTTAGTGCTACATATGGCAACTGGACTTTCCCCTTAAAAGACAACCTTTGATAATGAACAAAGTCATTTTCATCTTCCATGTGACTTTGAAATCTGCAGAAGTTGTATCATTTTGCTTTACGTATCTCATTTCCAGCATACAGAATATATCAGATATATGCCACTTGTAGAAAATGCGCCAGAGTAATGGTTGCAGCTATTTCTGTCAATTTCTTGGAACAATGCTGAATGATAATGAGAATCAGTATATAACTTTCTTAGTCCCACAAGGCTGCTCTGTGCTTACGTGTAGAAATTTGTTTACATAGAGAAAAGATCTCTGTATTGCAAGTGCAGGAAAATATGAATAACACTGTAATTTGGTGCATGCTGTATGTTCTTATATAACCTAACTACTTTAAAAGATGCCAAGTTTTTAATCACCCTGTATATCTGACACCCCCCAAAACTATAAAGTATAATTGTGTGTCTATGAGTATTTTCTTTAAGTAACCAAAACTGAAAGGCAAACTGGGGAAAAAAACCTAAGGTATATACAGGCAAAAATTTAGTATGATTATTTAAAGAGTACATAACTTAAGAAAACCTAAGAGTTTAACAGGTAAATAGGCAAAAAAACCCAAAACCCAGTCCTGATGGCCTAATGAGTAATCAAATAAAAATTACACTAGTTAGATATCATTTTCAATTACTGAATTACAAAATATTTAAAATAATTTTAATAATGGTGTGATAAAAGTGGCATTTTCACAAATTACTAGCTATAAAAATTTGGAAAACAGTGAGGCAATATTAAAAAAACTTTAGAAACAGGTTTAGTCAATGACACGATAATTCTACTTCTAGATTTCTAGGCAAAGGGAATAATCCAAAACACAGGGGGAAAGGCTTGGTGAAGCAAGATTTCTGCCATGCTTTTATAGGTAACAGAAAAATAGCATCCACTCTGGGAAGGAGAGGGCAGTCCCACACTATCAGAGACACACACAGTATGGTTGGGGATAGAGAGTCAGTGTTAGGATTGAGGTATCAGAACCTGAAAAAGGTGAGGAGACCAACCAAGGAGGGGGAGGGGAGGAGTGGTGGTAACAGAGGCAGCTATGCAGGGACGCATCTGCAATCCATGGTGAGGTGTGGAGCCTAAATGAAGTTAGAATGAGAGGCATTAAAGGATGGCACCAATAAAAGATTTGTTAATACAAGAAAATTGATCAAATAAGTAACTACACTGAGGATGAATGGGAGTCAAGTGACAAACAGGAAATGAAAAACATTAGACTTTTTCTAATATTTTTAATATTGTATAGATTTGGAAAAGTTACTAAAATTTTATGGTTCTCTCTATATAGAATCGATTGATACAAAAATAAAAATAGATGTGTGAGCATGTATATAACTATATATCGAAGCAGAAGAATCAATGTGACCTCACGGTCTTCAATATATGAGGCTAAGTTTAGAAAAAATACAGATGTGAATGTATGTGTATCTGTGTATCTCTATACATATACAACACATCTATTTCCTAGCTATCCCCATTAAAAGGGCCCAAGAGAAGCAACACCCCAATAACAATGAGCATACCTGGTGTCACTTTGGATTCTAAATACCATTCTCACCTAAAACAAGAACTGGTGATTCTAGGGCTAGGGCAGGAATGATACAAGATAAGCCAGTAATACACTATTGTGTCAGAACTAAAGAACAGTTAACAGAATGGAAGAAACATGGCAAAAGACACAGAAGTCAGGTTGAAGTGGTGCCACAAGCCAAACCTGAGATAATATGAGCATCAAAATAAACATCAGCAATGAAAAATGACCCATTAAAATAAACTACTAATACATAGTACGTATGAATCCATACTAATATAAATAACTGGAGAGAGGCCCTGATTGGTGTGGTACAGTTTGTTGGGTATGGTCCCACAAAGTGAAAGGTCGCTAGTTGAGTTCCCAGTCAGGGCACATGCCTAGGTTGCAGGTTCAGTCCCTGGTCGGGATGTGTACAAGAGGCAAACCGATCAATGTTTCTCTCACATCAGTGTTTCTCCCCCTCTCTTTTTCTCCCTCCTGTCCCATTTCTCTAAAAAATAAATAAAATTTTAAATAAAAATAAAATACAGTAAAATAAAATAAATAACTGGAGACTGGAGAAAGCTTTTTCTGAACATGGAATGCCAACTGATGAATATAAAAAAATGTTGGAATTAGAAGAGCATCATTTGCCACTGATCACAGCAATAAATTAACTAAGCCAAGGAACAATAATGGTTGCTAGAATTAGTGGGTAAAAGGCATAAAGAATAAGGTATTTACGTACAAAGTATTTCCCCACAAAAATGCTTACTGATTATTAAGGGAAAAAGATTAACGTCCCAGTGGAGAAACCTTGCAGGTAAACCTTAACCAACTGATCAAGGTAACATGACTAGTAATAGAAAAAACTGAAATCATGGATCAACTCTTAAGATATAACGAAAAGAACTCGGCATCACTTCTGTGATATTCCTGCCAAAAATACATAATCCGAATTAAATAATGAGGAAACATCAAAAAAAAATCCAAACAAGGGACATTCTATTAAAATATCTGGCCTGTAATCTTCAGAACTATCAACTTTATGAAAGCCAGAGAAAAACTGAGTTACTATTTTGAGATTAAAGCAGACTTAAGAGAGTCAAAATATATTCTGTAATCTTTTGGCTACGAAAACCATTACTGAAAAAATTGGAGAAATTAGGAAAATAATAATGAGGTCTATGGACCACATGGAAATAACACAAATGTTTATTTCTTGATTTTTATGGACATGTTCTGGTCATGTGGTAAAAAGTTCTTTATAGGAAATACTACAGCATTCAGGGGTGTCAGTTATCATATTGATGAACTGTTCTCAAATGGTTTAGAGAAGAAAAGTTCTTTGCATGTACTGTTTTGTTTTTTTTTTTTAATTTTACTTAATTATTTTTAGAGAGGAGAAGACAGGGCAAAAGAGAGGGAGAGAAACATCAATGTGTGGTTGCCTCTCAAGTGCCCCTACCAGGGAACTGACCTGCAATCCAGGCATGTGCGCTGATTGGGAATCAAACTGGCGACCCTTTAGTTCATAGTTTGGCACTCAACCGATTAAGCCACACCAACCAGGGCTCATTTACTGTTAATGCAGTCTTTACAGAAGTTTGAAATTATTTCAGAATTAAAAGAAAAACCAAGTATTTTAAAAATGAACTTTGACAGACTTCTGGCCAAAATGGAAATGGAAGCGTATGTACATACACTTTGCCTCCTCGCATAACCAAAAGGATAACAACAAATTAAAAAAAATAAAAAATAACCAGAACTGAAAAATGTAACAGGAATGCTGAGACAAAGAATATGACCTAAGTGAAAGAACAAGTAAAAGCTCTCAAAATAGAACTAAGTGATGAAGAGATAGCCAATCTATCAGATGCAGAGTTCAAACGCTGGTGATCTGGATGCTCACAGAAATGGTTCAGTATGGTTGCAAATAGAGGAAAAAGTGAAGGCTATGCAAGGGGAAATAAAGACAAATATACGGGGAACCAGCAGTGAAGGGAAGGGAACTGGGACTCAAATCAACCATCTGGCTCAAAAGGAAAAATAAATATTCAAGCAGAACAGAATGAAGTAACAAGAATTCAAAAAAATGAGGAGATGCTTAGGAACCTCCAGGACAAGTTTAAACATTTCAACACTTGAATCATAGGAGTGCCAGAAGGAGAAGAGCAAGAGCAAGAAATAGAAAACTTACTGGAAAAAATAATGAAGAACTTCCCCAATTTGACAAAGAAAATAGACTTTCAAGAAGTCCAGGAAGCTCAGAGAATTCCAGAGAAGTTGGACCCAAGGAAGCACACACCAAGGCACATCATAATGGCATTTCCGAAGACTAAAGATACGGAGAGAATCTTAAAAGCAGCAAGAAGAAAGGAGACAGTTACCTAACAAAAGAGTTCCCCTAAGACTATCAGCTGATTTCTCAAAAGAAACCTTGCAGGCAAGAAGGGGCTGGAAAGAAGTATTCCAAGTCATGAAAGGCAAGGACCTACATCCAATATTACTCTATCCAGCAAAACTTTCATTTAGAATGGAAGGGCAAAAAAAGTGCTTCCCAGACAAGGTAAAGCTAAAGGAGTTCATCATCACCAAGCCCTTATTATAAGAAATGTTAAAGGGACTTATCTAAGAGGAAAAAGATGACCAAAACTATGAACAGTAAAAAGACAACAAATTCACAACAACCAAAAACTGAACAACAACAAAAAAACAACTAAAGCAAACAACTAGAACAGGAACAGAATCACAGAAATGGAGATCTCATGGAAGGTTATCAGAAGGGAATGGAAGGGGGAAGAATAGGGGAAAAGGTACAGGGAATAAGAAGCATAAATGGTTGGTGCAAAACAGACAGGGGGAGGTTAAGAATAGTATAGGAAATGGAGACCCCAAGGAACTTACATGTATGACTCATGGATATGAACTAAGGGGTGGAATGTTGGTGGGAGAGAAGTGCAGGGCAGAGGGGAATAAATGGGAGAAAAAAATGGGGCAACTATAATAGCATAATCAAAAATACATACTTAAAAATTTTTTAAATATGAACTTTGAAAGAAAAAAATTATTTATACACTTAGTGTTAAGAAAGATTTTCTTTGAATAGTAAGTATGAAAAGCAGAAAGAGCCGTGGCTGGTGTGGCTCAGTGGATTGAGTGCCAGCCCACAAACCAAAGGGTCGCCAGTTCAATTCCAGGTAAGGGCACATGCCTGGATTGCAGGTCAGGTTCCCAGTTGGGGGCGTGCAAGAGGTGACTCCACACTGATGTTTCTCTCCCTCCCTTACCCTCTCTCTAAAAATAAGTAAGTAAATGCATAAATAAATAATTAAGGGGGGAGGGCTGGGATGGGAGTAAAAGACAGAAAATTGTACTTTAACATCGATTAAAACTTAAATAAATAAATAGAAAGAAAAGCAGAAACAAAAGAATGATGTGTAAATTATATAAAAGACTTAAATTTCTGAACAAAAAAAATTAACCTGCTTTAATACAACAATAAAACCATGAAGATATAGTGAAAGATAAAACTCAAATGTTAAATTATGATCAAAGCATACAAAGCAAGTATGTAAGACAAAATAATATCTCTAATATAAAAACACTTCAAAAGAATAAATAGGAACGTTACAGTGTTAAAAGAAAAAAAGAGCTATTCAAGGTCAATTAACAAACATTAATAACCTTTAAAGATATCTTTAAAATACTTAACGTTTCCAGTACTCAAAGAAAATTCAAACGTCCTAATAGCTTCACTATAAAGAATGACAAACACTGTTTTAATATAATATACAGTGGTTAAACTGTATAAGGAGATATGCTGAATAATAAGAGAAGGTTATGTGCAATCTCGCACATAACTAATGTAGTCTAAGTCAGAAACTGCATTCTAGAGGGCAATTTCACACAATACACTCATTAAGTTTCCAAAATGTTTATATCCTTTCACACAGAGATTCTGTTGGTATGTACATGCCAAACATCAATTGAGGTACTTCAACAATAAAGGGTTCCTTAATTAAATTAGTTTATCAAAACTAACAATGCTCTGTATTACATGCTAACTATCCACGAAAAATGATGACAAAAATATACCTTATTGACACGAAAAGATGTTCAGGTTAATAATTTTCAAAAATACACAAAATAATATAATCAATATAACACAAATTTTTTACAAAGCATATGTGGTATATGTAAAAATGCACACAAAAAATCTGCCCTGGCTGATGTAGCTCAGTGGATTGAGCGCGGGCTGCAAACCAGGCATCGCAGGTTCGATTCCCAGTCAGGGCACATGCCTAGGTTGCAGGCCATGTCCCCTAGCAACTGCACACTGATGTTTCTCTCTCTCTCTCTCTCTCTCCCCCTCTCTCCCTCCCCCCACCTCCCTTCCCTCTCTAAAAATAAATAAACAAAATCTTTTAAAAAAAAATCTAAAAGGATCTGAACAAGGAGATTTGGGATAATTTTTGTCTGCCTTTTTCTATTTTTTTCTGTATTTTCAAAATTTTTAATTAAATATTTTTGAATTTATTAGGGCAGCACTAGTTAATAAAAGTATGTAGGTTTCAAGTATATAATTCTATAATACATCATCTGTATAATGCATTGTACACCCACCACCCAAAGTCAAGTCTCCTTCACTACTATATATTTGGCCCCCTTTATTTTACCCTTTTCTAACTTCCCTGCAAATCCTTTTCCCTTTGGAGCTACCATATTGTTGTCTGTGTCTATGGGTTTTATTTGTTTTTCTTGTTTGTTCATTTCTTTCAGCTTTACATCTCACATATGAGTGAAATCACATGATTGTCTTTTTTCACATGATTTATTTTGCCTGGCACAATATTCTCAATATCCATTCATGATGTCACAAATTACAGTATTTTATTTTTTCTTATGACTGAGTAGTAGTCCATAGTATATATGTATATACCATATCTTGTTTGTCCAATCATCTAACAAAGGACAATTTGGTTGTTTCTATGTCTGGGTCACCATGAATAATAATACTGCAATGAACATAGGGATACATATTTTTAAGAATAAATGTTTTCAAATTTTTGAGGTACATGCCCAAAGAGGGATTGCTGGATATTACAATCTTAACTTTTGAGGCCTTTCGATACTGTTTTCCATTGTGGTTGAATCAGTTTACATTCCTACCAGGAGTGAATGAGAGTTCCACAACCTCTCCAACAATATTTGTCTTGTTGGTAACAGCCATTCTACCAGATGTGATGCAGTATCTCATTGTGGTTTTGATCGGCATCTCCCTAATAACTAGAAGTTTAGCATCTTTTCATATATCTCTTGGCCATTTGTTTGTCTTCTTGAGAAAAGTGTCTCTTCAGGCCCTCTACCCTTTTTTTATTATTTTTTTAAAGATTTTATTTATTTTTAGAGAGAGGGGAAAGGAGGGTGAAAGGAGAAGAGAAACATCAATGTGCACCCGCAATGTTGCCTCTCTGCACCCCCTACTGAGAACCTGGCCCCCACACCTCAGGCTTGTACCCTGACTGGGAGTCGAACAAACACTAAACACTAAATTCACTGAGCCACAGCAGCCAGAGCTATTTTTTAATTGGACTGTTGGTTTTTGTTGTTGAGTTGTATGAGTTCTTTATGTATTTCAGATATTAACCCCTTATGGGAAGTGTTGTTTGCAAATATCTTCTCCCATTTGGTGAGATGACTTTTTATTTTGCTGATGGTTCCATTTGCTGTGCAGAAGCTTTTTAGTTTGATATAATCCCACTCATTCATTTTTGCTTTTACATTGTTACCTCTCAGGTCAAATTCATAAAATTCTCTAAGACCAATGTTCATAAGTTTGTTAATTATGTTTCCCTCTGTGTATTTTATTGTTTCGGGTCTTACATTTAGGTCTTTGATTCATTTTGACTTAAATTTTGTGTATTGTGACAAACAGCAGTCTAGTTTTATTATTTTGCATGTGGATTTCCAGTTTTCCCAGCACCATTCATTTATTGAAGAGACTGTCTTTTCTCCATTGTATAATTTTGGCTCCTTTGTCGAAAATTATTTGCCCACATACATGTGGGTTTACTTCTGGGTTCTCTATTCTGTTCCATTGATCTGTGTGTCTTTTTTACTGCCAAATTATGCTGTTTTGAGTGTTGTCACTTTGGAGTATGATTTGAAGTCAGACAGTGTGATACCTCTGGCTTTGTTCTTTCTTCTCAGGATTGCTCTGGTTATATGGGGTCTTTCATGGTTCCAAATAAATCACGTTGTATTTCTTTTTAAAATGTCATTGATATTTTGATGGGGATTGCATTAAATCTGTATATTGCTTTGAATAATATGGCCATTTAAATTGTGTTTTCTTCCAATCCATGAACATGGAATACAATGTTACCTCTGTAGTCATCATTAATTTGTTCCAGAACTCCTGACAGTGCCAAAAGTGATGAGTACAAAACTGTCTGCAAGCTACCGTGAGACTGATGGTTCAAACTCTGTTTCATCACAAGAGAGGGGTGCCGAGCAGTGAGTAAGCACCAGGTGCTGAAATATTTTTTTCTGGTCAAAATGTGACAAGCACAGGGTTTGACAATTTCTAAAGCCAATGACTACTATGGCATGGCTGCACCTTTCCTTTTTGTTGTATCTTCTTCAGTTTCTTTTCATAGTATCTTATAATTTTCAGGGGTTATTTTATTCTTTTGGTGGCAAATGCAAAAGGAATTTTTGTTAGTACATGTGAATACAATGTATTTTTCTGCATTGATTTTGTATCCTGCAACTTTATTGTATTTATTTATTGTTTCTAATAGTTCCTTGGTGGAGTCCTTAGGGCTTCCTATATAAAGAATCATGTCAACTACAAAAAGTGAAAATTTTACTTCTCCATTCCCAATTTGGATGCCTTCTATTCCTTTCATTTGTCTAATTGCTAATTGTTCTGGCTAGACTTTTAATACTATGTTGGATAACAGTGGTGAGCGTGGGCATCCTTGTCTTGTTCAAGATCTTACAGTTTTTCTGAAACTCAAAGTTTTTCAACACTGAGTATGGTGTTAGCAGGAGTCTGTCATATATGGCCTTTATTATGTTCAAGTACTTTATTTCTATCCCCATATTATTGAGTGTTTTAGTCATTACTGAATGTTATATCTTATCAAATGCTTTTTCTTCATCTATTGATAAGATCATATAACTTTTACACTTTAATGTGGT
>PVIA01012388.1:0-38119 GCA_004024845.1 Tonatia bakeri
AATGGAGAAGCCAAAGAACTTACATGTACAACCCAAGAACATGGAACTAAGGGGTGCAGGGCAGAAGGGGAGAAAGGGGAGGAAAAAAATTGGACAACTGTAATAGCATAATCAATAAAAGATACTGAAAATAGTAAGTAAATTAATAAATAAATACCAACTAAGTAAACTTGTCTTCTTTCATTTAACAAGTAAAGTGATATATAGGCAACAAAGGCAACCAGAAGCGGAAGCCAGCTCCATGTATCACTATGCCTCCATCTTGGCAAGAGAAACTACTACTTAGTTGGTATTTAAATTCAAAGCTTTATGGTTAAATATTATATAATATAAAATTGAGTGCTAATAGAAAAAAGAAAGATGCTCACTCAGAGCCAGTATGAGAGGCTTCCAGTCAAGATGGCAGCGTAGACAGATATGACTTCCCTCTTTGCACAACCACATTGGAATTACAACTAAAATATACAAGAACCATCACTCCAAACCATCAGAAATCGAGTTGAATGGAAGTCTGACAACTACGGAATTAAAGACACCACATCCATCAAGACTGCAAGGAGGGACACAGACACGGAATGGGCTGGTCTTTCACCCACATGTGATGGATAAAAATTTGGGAGGGATATCTTGGAAGAGAGGAGTCCCAGACCCACATGAGGCCCTCCAGCCCAGGGTTCCAATGCCAGGAAGGTAAGTCCCCACAACTTCTGGCTGAAAAAACCCAGCAGGGATTGAGTCAGTGGAAGAAATGCTGGAGTCCCAAACAGTTCCTCTTAAAGAACCCACACATGGACTCACCTAGTCAGACTCATTCCCTCTGAGCTCTAGTGCTGGAATGGCAGCCTGAAGGGTATCAGTGGCACACTGGGAGAGACTGAAGTGTCTGGTTTTGGTATGAATAGAGGCCATTGTCCCTTTTTTGACCCCTCCCCTCTACAGAGCCATGGAGCCAGTGGGCTTGTGCCATATCTGAGACTCCATCAACCTGACTAACACTGATTGATCTATCTTGGAGATCCCCAGAGACTCCACCCCACCCAATTTACTGGCCAACCCAAGCTACTTTTCCATATGAATGGCTGATATTGGGTCATGTATCACAACTTCTTAAATCCTATCAAATAAGCAACAACCAGCCTCAGTGAGCTCCAGGCCCAGCACTAGCAGCAGTCAGATTCATTTCATAGCTTGGCTTTGCCTGTGAATCTCCAAGCCTGGCACAAGTAGCAGCCATCTCAGATTGCTTTATATCTCACAAAGGGAGGCCCCAGGCAAAACACAGGTAGGGACTGATCTTGGCTTGCACTACCCAGGAAACTCCAGGGCTGGTATACCTAGTGGACAGCTACAGACCACTTTGGAGCACCACCACCTTGTCCCTGCACAGCTAATCCTCCTTGAAGGGTACAGGTTGATGGTAAGTGGTCACAGTCATACCTTGCAGCTGATTGGCCTGGGTAAATTCTTCCCATAGATCTACCAATAGCAGCCAAGACTCAACTATAAGAGGAGGGTGTACTCAGCCCACAAAAAGGGCACACCTCGAGTACCTGCCTTGGGTGGTAGGAGAGGCTGTGCCACTGGACCCTACTGGACATCTACTACATTAGGCTGCACTACCAAGAGACAGAGTTAAAGCAGCTCTACCTAATAAATAGAAACAAACATGGATAGGCTGCCAAAATGAGACAAAGAAACATGGCCCAAATGAAAGAACAGATCAAAACTCCAGAAAAAGATCTAAACAAAATGTAGATAAGCAATATATCAGATGCAGAGTTCAAAACACTGATGATAAGGATGCTCGAACTTAGTGAGGACCTCAGCAGCATAAAAAAGATCCAGTCAGAAATGAAGGTTTCACTAATTGAAATAAAGGACAATTTACAGGGAAACAACAGTAGAGAGAATGAAGCCAAGAATCAAATCAATGATTTGGAACATGAGGAAGCAAAATACAACCAATCAGGACAACAAGAAGAAAAAAGAACTCCCCCAAAATAAAGATAGTTTAAGCAGCCTCTGGGACAACTTCAAGAGGTCCAACATTTGCCTCATAGGGGTGCCAGAAGGAGAAGAGAAAGAGCAAGAAATTGGACATCTACTTGAAAATATAATGAAAGGAAACTTCTGTAATTTGGTGAAGGAAATAGACTTGTAAGTCTAGGAAGCCTGAAAGTCCCAATCAAGTTGGATCTGAAGAGGCCCACTCCAAGACACATCATAATTAAAATGCCAAAGTTTAAAGATAAAGAGAGAATCTTAAAAGCCCGAAGAGAAAAGGAGACAGTTACCTACAAAGGAATTCCCATAAGACTGTCAGCTGATTTCTCAAAAAAACTTTGCAGGCAAGAAGGGGCTGGAAAGAAGTATCTAAGTCATGAAAAGCAAGGACCTATATCCGAGATTGCTCTATCCAGCAAAGCTATCATTTAGAGTGGAAGGGCAGATAGAGTGCTGGCCAAACAAGGTAAAGCTAAAGGATTTCATCATCACCAGGCCATTATTACATGAATGTTAAAGGACTTATTTAAGAAAAAGAAGAAGATGAAAACTATGAACATTAAAATGACAGCAAACTTATAACTATCAACAACTGAATCTAAAAATAAAAACAAAAGCAAACACGAACTAAGCAAACAACCAGAACAGGAACAGAATCACAGGTATGGGGATCACATGGAGGGTTATTAGCTTGGATGAGGAAGGGGGAGAAAAGGAGAAATGCAGGAGTAAAGAAGTATAATTATTAGAAACTAAGTAGGCAGGCGGAGGTTAAGAATGGTATAGGAAAGAGAGAAGACAAAGAACTTACATACACATTCCATGGACATGAACTCAGGGCGGGATTGCTGGAGGGAAGGGTAGTACCAGGAGGAGGGGGACAAAGGAAAAAAATTGGGACAACTGTAATATCATAATGAATAAAATATACTTAAAAATTAAACAAATATGAGTTTATTCTATAAAAGCACAATTTACTTTCTGCTGTTGCTGCTTATTATCAGATTAATAGACTAAAATTGGTTGTTTAAACTACATAAAACTACTTTAATAAGAAGTTGTATTTAGTCATTACATATAGACATAACCGCAGGCACAGGTAATGTTCTCTCTTTGCACATATTTTGAAAAATTAGAAATGTAATTTCTAATAATAGCATGATGAAATGAAACTCATGGTGTGAGCAGATGGTGAGATTTTAATAGATGACATGAGAAAAATGGAATAATTCAGCCTTTATTTTGCTGATATATTTTTTATCAAAGAGGATTATTTTTAAATTCCAAGAACTAGTGCATTTTTTATTAACAGGAAGATGAAGACCAAGAAATGAGAAATAAATAATGTACTATACTTTTATACAGTTAAAAGTGTCTTGGTCTAGAACTTTATACCCTCGTGAATTTAAGCAACTTAGACTGAGGTCATAGAATCACAGTGTACCTTCTGTAATCAATAACATGACATCCAACCAGAATTGCTATCTGTCACTCACTATCCTAAGCACTATGATATTGTCTTATTTGATTCTCACAGCACACCTGTGTAGCAATTTTGTTAGATCCATTTTAATGATAAGGATATTGAGACAGAGGTTAACTTGACTAAGGTTGTATACCATGAAATGGAGGAACTAGGATTCCAACCCGGGTTCTTTGAAAGCAGTATTCATGTTCTTACTCCCCTACCATACTTGCCAAGCTGGAACACAGAAGTGCCAAAACACTAGAGGCAGTGGAGGATTTTTAATTTTCAAGAGAGTAGACCAGAACCAGAAGAAGACAAGATTAATTTATCTATAGTAAAATTACAGAATTTATGATTAAATGATTATAATAAAAACAATGTGTGCTTAGAGTTAGAAATAGGCTCCATTTAAGCCAACACAAACTTACTCAAAACAAATTGTTCCTTAACCTAATTGTTTCTGATTGAATAATTAGGCTCATAAATAAGATCCATGTAGGAGACATAGCTTAGGAGATGTTTTCCCAGGCAGTTGGAGGAGTCTTCCTATGCATAGGGTGGTTATATAAAAGATGGAGAACTGCATATTGAGTGATAGGTGATAGTGCAGTTATTTGGAGCTTATTGAACCACCCTACCCATGAGGTTGATTGGTGATGGGTGTGAGCCTGAAGGAGGATAGTACTTGGTGACTTGCTGGTGGCAGAACATGTCCTGGTCAATG
The DNA here is from genome assembly GCA_004024845.1 of Tonatia bakeri. Classification (NCBI taxonomy): domain Eukaryota; kingdom Metazoa; phylum Chordata; class Mammalia; order Chiroptera; family Phyllostomidae; genus Tonatia; species Tonatia bakeri. The sequence continues at coordinate 4,197 of PVIA01012388.1, forward strand.
TCTTTGCCAGTGACTTAGATGATGAAAGGCAAGCTGTATTTTTAAAATGTATAGATGATACAATCAGAATTTTGAAAAAACAGAGCTTGGAACTTGAAACAAACAATGCGAAACTTCACAGGAACCAATATGAAATTCTGTATTTTGTTAGAAATATTGTAAGTGCAATTGTGATTGTCAAAATGGTTAGGATAATGAAAAACATTTGAAATATGTAGCAATATTAAACTTAAGAATGAAGACTTAAGGGGAACATCACGTATGCCTTCAAATACATGGAAGATTGTTGTATGGAACATACATTTATTCTGTATGGTTCAGGAGACAAAACTGGGACCAATGAGTAAAAACAACATGACAACTTCCTAAAGGTCCTGGCTCTTTAAAAATGGAATGGATTGTCTTTCCTTCTGTAAGTTCCTAAGAGTCTCTGATATAAGAGACTGACGTTAGGTCACTGCCGGTTTCACTTAGATCTGTGTTATGACTTAAGAAATGTTAAGGCATTCCTTCACTGCTTTCCAAAATGTGTTTTATCACTAGATATTTAAACTTCCATGTTACTTATGGCATTAGGAAGAGGTTTTTCAGCCTCGGCATTGTTGATATTTTGGAGCACATAATTCTTTGTCATGGGAAAATGGGTTCTAAGATGTTTAGCATCCCTACTGACTAGACACCAGTAGCACCTCTTCCAGGTGTACCCATCAAAAATGTCTCCAGATATCACCAAATGTGCCCCAAGGGGCATCATTGCCACACATTGATAACCTCTGCTTCAGGGAAAGGCATTAAGATTCTTCTTAAAATTCAAGTCACTGATTTGTCAGACTGGGCCTGTTTAGTGTATAGGAATGTTAAGAATGGCCAGGAGCAGCTGAGTACAAACAGGTTAAGTTCAGGGTGATGGTACAACAGGCAAAAGATAGGTAAGTGGGGTGTTCTAGGGGAGCAGAAGCCTAGGATGGGTGCTGCATCAAGTATCCTCTCAAGTCAGGGAGTGAAACACTTCATTTTTTCCCTTAGCATATGCGATATATGCACCTGCACATAAGGAGTACAAGATGAAGAAAACGAGTTTTGCTTTTGATTCTAACAGAATGAACTAAGTCCCTCTTTAGGCTTAAAGCTTTTGCTTTCAATAGCTCTTTGAAAATTTTTCTCTGCATTATTGATGATTATGTTTTCCCTTAGCCCCTAATTGAATTACAAGTTTATTGAGAGCAGAGGCCAGAAGTTGTTCATGTAGCCACATTGCCCTACACTCCGCTTTCCGCCTTAGTATCTCTCACGGTGTCTTGTTGAGGAGACTCATCAAGAAAATAGTGGTTGAGCAAATGAGTGAATAAATGAATAAAGTTGTATTTGGGCTGAATCATGAATTATAAGATTTTGACAGGACAGTAAGAGATTTGGGAGATGACCGGGGCATTCCAAGGTAAAGGATGACATGATAAAAGATGGACATGCTAGAAGTGGAATGTTTTCTTGGGAGAACAGGTACCTGTGTAGTTGGATCCTGGTGCCTGTGTAGAAGGATGGTGGAAGGTGGTGATGGGACAGTAATCTGGTTCTAGACCTGGAGCAGCTTCATGTCAGGCAGAAAGTGGTGCTTATTTTGATAGACAAGTCAGAATAGCTAATGTTATTTAGGCAGAATAGTGCACATCAAATTGCTACTTAGGAAGGTACATCTTCCAGCAGTGTGTGGGGTGACGGGGATATGGAAGGCACTAGTTAGTGCTTCTTACTAGGTAAAGATGACAGTGACTTGAACTAGGGGAATGGCTACGTGGAACTGGAGAAGGAAGGTATTGAATCAGAAGTGTAATTACATAGTTACGGAGTATGTGAGTGCTGGTCAGAATTAAATACGAATTAATTTGAATTTAAAAAGGTAATGTTAATATCATTAAACATAGAGACGGGGTGGTGGTGAAGATGATGAAAAAGTTCCTGAAGAGTAACTGAGTTCCTATGGTAGAAGACCCAAACAGAGTTTTGCCACAAATAGAATTTACTTCATAGCACTGTGTGTTTATACTTGATGTGATTTTTTGTAAAGATAAAAATCTTATAGAAAGACACTCATAATGGTGGTGCAGAACTAAAAAGAATCAAAAATAGTTTGCTCGTTGAGGTACGTACTTTATTGTGTACTAAAATCTAAAGGAAACACACAATAAGCAATGGAGCATGAATGTGTTTCCTTTTCTTTTTTAGCTCTAATATGTGAAAAGTTTGATTTTAAAGTGTTTTTACTGCATATCCAATGTTTGGGCATTTGGCTTGAGTTATTAAAAGTCACTTAACTGCCCACAAACTTGAACTTTCTGCACTCGTAGGACTCCTTTGCTGTTAGAGAGCTACTTTCTGGTTAGCCCCAACTCCGTTACCTGTCAGTGTGTCCCAGAGAATACTTGAGTGTTTCCTATTGTTGATGGTTACTTTCCACTGATCGCTTCCAATAATGAATTCCACAAAGATCACTTCTGTTTTTTCCCCCCATGCAGGTTTTTTTTCAGATAAAATAGGCTTTAAATATACTGTTTTTCCTACTCTTCACTCATTATTCCATAGAGAAAAAATCTTTACAAAGCTTATATAAAGGGTTTGAGGATAAAATGTAATTGCTTATATATTGAATTTAGCAACTTCATGTTTTAAGCATACTAGCCTCATTGCATTTCTTCCCAGAGGCCCAGTGGAATCTAAAATAGGTTTAGAGAAGTAGTAGGGCCCTACGTCCATCAAACCATCTTTTATGACTGTTGTATCATTAAACTAGTAGTTTTCAAATCTTTAGTATGCATCAAAATCATCTTGAAGGTTTGTTAAGTCACAGAATGTTAGGTCCCATTCTCAGAGCTTTTGATTCAGCAGATATGAAGTGGAAACCAAGAACACGCACATCTAGTTCCCCAGCTTGTGTGCATGCTGCTGGCCCAGGAGCCCACTTTGAGAACCACTGCTCTATGAGCTTTATGGCGGTGTTGTCAGTTTCACATTAGCCTTTTCTGAGAACTGCACTGCAGTCCTTTTGTACTGTCCGTTGAGAAAGAATGCATGTAAAGTACCAATTACAGGGTGTGCTACCCTCTAGGCATATAGTGACTAGAAGCTTTGTCATTGCTAATAATATCTGGCACCCAGAAGTTCGTATACATTTATTATACAGAGATTTATGAAATCACCCCTTAGAAAATGGGGATAGATTAGTGAGCGACATATTGTCCTTGTGGAGCCTGTAATGTATTAAGGAAAAAAATACTAAGTAGGCAATTATAAAATTCCAAGACATAGCCCTGGCTGGTGTGGCTTAGTTGGGTGGGCATTGTCCTGCAAATCAGAAGATTGCTGGTTCGATTCCCGGTCAGGGCACATGCCTGGGTTGCAGGCCAGTTGCCAGTTGGGAACATGTGAGAGGCAACCAACCAATGTTTCTCTCTCACATCAATGTTACTTTCCCTCTCTTCCTCCCCCCCCCCCTGTCTAGAATCAATAAAAAGAAAGAAAAATATAAATGCTTAAAAAAGTTCAAACACATCATTTCCATCTCAGTGCCCCAGCATCATCCATGATCTTGTGATGCTTATTTTCCACACCTGTAATGATGATGATCTTTGCATAGTTACCATGGATTAAATGAGGTACCATAAGTGCCTTGTATGATATCAAATGCTACTGAGATGTGAGGTACAAACTATGCTTATACATGTGGGATAGACTTGATAGATAAGAAGAAAGAGATGACTGTGAGGCATTGTTATGATGTCTTATAAGTTCGTTTTGAGCACGTCTAATACCCACATTGCTGTCCACAGTGTTGTCCATGGCACACAAGCCTTCCTCTTTAAAGGCGTGAATTTATTTTATAACTATTGTGTTGTAAAGGGCATCAGTGACACTATCTTTTTAAATTGCTGCTTAGAAACTCACAATTTATCAGGCACTTGGAGACTTATTTATTCAAGGGATTATATGCTAAAAATCTAAAGGTTAGCCCTGGCTGATATGGCTCGGTTCGTTGAGTGCCAGCCTGTGAACCAAAGGGTTGCCAGTTTGATTCCCAGTCAGGACACGTGCCTGGGTTTTGGGCCAGGTCCCCTGTGGGGGGCACACAAGAGGCAAGCACATATTAATGTTTCTGTCCCTCTCTTTCTCCCTCCCTTCCCCTCCCTCTCAAAATAAATGAATGAAATCTTTAAAAAAATAAAGGTGAGACCAAATAAAAGAAAGTGACTTATGATATATAGAAGAGATGATTTGACAATTTCTTTTTTATTTATTTTCCAAAAGGCTTGGTGAACTTATGTGGAAAGGAATATATTTACTTTTTACATAAGAAGAACATCTAGTTCAAGGACAGTTTCTTTGGATGAAAATTATTCTTAGGCTTACGTAATCCTAATGATGACCACTTTTAACCTCTTTTCTAAGATGCTGCTGTACTAAGGCATATGAGTAAGCATTTTGGTGAGCTATAGTTCCTCTTGAAGAAATGATCACCACCACACTATTAGTAAAAAGGTGATTCCTCCATTTTTCCAGATTTATTTTATTTCAAATCTGAATGTGTGTGTGATTGCTGGGTTTTTTTTTTTTTGTTTGTTTGTTTGTTTGTTTGAGAGAGAGATGGAGAGGGAAAGGAGGGAGAAAGACAGGGAGAGAATGATTGATGTGAGAGAGAAACATCAATTGGATGCCTCTCATAAGTGCCCTGACCTGACCAGGGACCAAACCCCCAACCCAGACATGTGCCCTGACCAGGAATAGAACCGGCGACCATTTGCTTTGCGGAACAATGCCCAACCAAGTGAGCCACACTCAAATCTGAGTGTGTTTTGCCTTTTTCCTTACTGTTGCATCTTTCTTTTTGATGATGCATTTTTTTTTTGCATGGAAGGAAAGGGAAGGAAGCAGAATGCCATGAGCATGCACTTGTCTGGGAATGAGGGGTGCTTCTGAGTCTGCCAATCAGTCCCCTGGACCAGTATCCTAAACTTTCAGCACCTTGAATTCCAGGTCCGAGTGTTGAGAACCGTGAACTGAGTTTCTTCTCTTTAGAAAGAAAAGTCTCAGGTAGCCAAATTTAACTGATTAAATCTATGAAAATCTTTGAATTAAAAAGCAGTGGCTACTTGCTTTCTGTGTAAATAGGAATGAGATAATATACACAAAGGCAGATAGTCTGATTGCAGAAGTTAGTACAAATCAGAAGGGATTTTAATGGAGACCATACCACATAGAATTCTTTAAAATGAGGACAGACCTGTTCTTTCCACCCCTCTTGTTTTTTGGTGATAAGACTTTTACCAAGTTCTGAAAATTCAGTTTCTGTATCTCCCTACGGGCATGGGCTTTGGAACCAGGGGATCTGAGTTTGAGTTAACCTCTACCACTCAGCTTAAGTGTTTACCTATGAAGTGGAGATGAGGGTTACTTGCGAGTATAGCTGCAGTCTGGATCAGTCAGGGTACTCCAGAGAAACAAATCCAGTGGAGAGTTATTTTAAGGAATGGGCTCAGGCAAATGTAGAGGCTGGCAAGTCTGAAATCTGCCAGGCAGGCTGGCAGACTGGAAACCTTTGCCAGAGTTAGTGTTGCAGGCTGGAGACAGAATTTGTGCTTAGAAAACCTCAGTTTTTGTTCTTAAGGCCTTCAGCTGACTGGATGAGGCCCACCCAACATTAGCAAGGGTAATCTCTTTTACTTAATGTCAGCTGGTTGTATTGACATTAACCACTTCTGCTCACATTTCAGTGTCCAAAGCATATCCAAAGGCTCCTGGAACTGGGAAAGTCTCATACTCTTATTGCCCAGAAGGAAAAAAAAAATGGAAAATTGATGGACATCACTAATAAGTACTGAATAGTTCATATAACTTTTCAGTCATGTAAAGCACATTGGATGGTTTTATTCTTTAAAAAGGTAACAAATTTGAAGAGAATATAAGTTCTGATTTCAAAATTATGACTTTTTCCATAATTTTTATCTCTTATCTATAAACTATTTTCCTTCCCTGTGATCACAAAGATTTTCTCTTATATTTTCTTCTAACAGGTTTTTTCCCCCATTTAGGCTTTTAATAAATCTGGAGTTTATTTTTGTATGTGGTTTGAATTAGGAATCTAATTTTAAAGATTTTAAAATAAATATATAGAAATCAAATTGTCCCAATATCCTTATAATATAGTCAAATTTTCTCTTCTGATATACATATTTTCTCGGAAGAGAAAATAATGTTTGATACTTTTGAGTTCTGAGTATAAGAATGCTTGCTGGATTGGTCTTTGTAACTTTTTGTATATTTTCCCAAAATATGAAAATGTAATGTTCTACTAAAATGTTATTTTTCTTTTGAAAGTTTTTGAAGATATTACAGGTAAAATTTCATTAGAAAATAACTTTATTTACCGAATACTTTTTATCCCAATTATGCTTCACTTTAAAAAAATACTCAATACAAGAGCATTCTAATTAAATGTGTAAAGATGGATAGCCACTGAGAATACACGTTAAAGGAGACTGACCCTAGTTTACCCTCAATCTATTCTTGGTTTTAAGACTATGCTGTGTTAGGGATTGCATTCTTATTTTCTTTCATAGGTTATTATGATTTTGAAAAGTGATAACATCATGTTCTTGGCTTCAGGGAGTAAAGACTAAGCTTTGGAAAAAGCCCAAGGATTGAATGTTGACCTTGGAAAGGTTTCCTAAGGGAATATATTAGAAAAAATGCATTACTTTCTTAATTTTGTTTAATCCACTAATCCAAATTTTATCTTATTTGTAAAACAATGCTGTCAAACACAGCATGCTCACTCATCCTGTATTAATTATTTGGGGCCGGTTGCAGAAGGACACACTACAGACTGAAATTGATATTTATCTACATATTTCATGAATTTCCTACAGCTGAATAGCCTTTTTGTGAGCAACATGAGTTAAATTCAGGTATTAGTGGGTGCCGGCCAAGTCTAGCCCTTGTGAAACAGGGGTAGTCTCACAAGAATTCCATTAATTACAAGGAATGCTGGTTTTATTAATATGATTTGATCAAGTATAAAAATATAGAGACTTGATGTATTTTTCTTAGCAGAATTCTTGATTGTTGCAAAAAATAAACAAAAGCTATCCTGAAGCAAGAATAAATGCACCAATAGCTTACATTTTTGGTAGAACAAGGCATGGGAATGTGAGCAGCTCAGTACAAAATGAGGAATTTTGTGGTGAACCTGCTTTGCCATCATAATATAACAGTACGAGGCTGCGGGGACCAATTGGAAGCTATTTCACAGCCTGAAAGTCAGGCTTCGGCATGACTTTTGCTCCCACCTGGCTTCCTGAGGCTGGCATAGGGAAAGAAAATGAGCATTGTGGCAAACAACAGAGAAGGACAGCCTCTGGAATAAGGTTTACCAACATGCACAAGTTATTTCAGTGTAGAGTTCGAGAAGAGAATTAGAGGATGAGACGAAATTAGAGACTTCAGCCGGAATCAGTTCATGCAGTTCCGTGTAACCATCTTTAGGATTTGAACTGGAATCTGAAGGTAAATAGTAAGCCATTGAAGGGCTTTGAATAAGTGACTGAAGTAATTGGATGAGAGCACTACGAGTATACCCTTGCCTCAGTTTGGAAAATGGATGGGGGGGGAACAAGCTGAAGACAGTGACACCTTTTAGGGGAGCATGACAGTGACGGTGGGGGGGGCGGGGAAGGTGATGGTGGCTAACTAAGGACGAGGGAGTGACGTCCGGTTTAAGATTGAGTTATGCAGCACCAGGAGTCAGATGCAGTATTTGACCACCTGTGGGGGTGGAGGAGGATTCAAGAATAATGCCATGGAGACGAACACTGAGTGGGCAGGCATGGTGCTTCTAAGGGAGGAAACACACCTCCCTTGGCAATTATTGCCTGATTTGAAAGTGCCCAAAAGTGGACAGAGCAATTTTCTTTCTAAATTTATAACATTTCCTACCATTTTAATGATTAATTTAATCTTGTTTTGGATTCAGTACTATTACAGTAAGTTCATAATTTCTTATTTCAAGTGAAGGCAGTGATCTCAATAATTCAGTATGAAAATTAATTTAGTGCATTTCTGCTGTTGCCATCTAGTGGTCACTATTAGTTATGGTACCTTTCATTTAATTTTGTGCTCAAGATTTAACTTCTTGAATTATATTTCTCTGAGAGAGAAAGCCATGCTATAGTAAATATTAACTAGTAAAGAATCAGCTTCTTTGGAAATGAATTAGGTATGCCTATAATTGAATGAACAGACTGGATAGAGTGTTAGTGACATGAAGATACTATTAACTTTTTTAGCTTAAATTTTAGTTTTTCTAGAGTAGGACTTGAAACCATGTATTCTAGCAATTTTAGGGAAAATTGAGCAAAACAAAATCAGCAATAATTAGAATTTCTTCATGTCATGTCCAGTAAGAGGATTTCCCTCAATGGCAAGTATGTGGAAAGGTTCAAGGGGATTTTTATAGCTGTCAGTGTGCAAACACCTGGTGAGCAACCTTTGGGGGCCCAGGGATTAACCTTGTCACACTCCGAGGGGCACAGACAAATAAGAGAGAGAACATAGGGTTTTCCCTGGACATAGTTGTACTGGAGGGAGGTAGGAAAATATACTGTTTGTTTCCACCCCTCTCTGAATCTAACTACACACCCACAAGTGCGCTCCGATCAACAATTCAAAACCCTGAACCTCTGGGACGAGGCCTCCTGTTCCTAGTGAGAATCACCAGTCAAAGACTAGGTGTGAATTTCTTGATGTCAATAAACGTATTCTGTTTTATACTTCTTATGTTTGCCTCATCGTGTCAAACAAACAAACAGAATAAAAATTAATCATCTGCCCTGGCTGGTGTAGCTCAGTGGATTGAGCGCGGGCTATGAACCAAAGCATTGCAGGTTCGATTCCCAGTCAGGGAACATGCCTGGGTCGCAGGCCACAGCCCCCAGCAACTGCGCATTGATGTTTCTCTCTCTCTCTTTCTCCCTCCCTTCCCTCTCTAAAAATAAATAAATAAAATCTTTAAAGAAAATTAATCATCTGACCTCATTAGTACAAATCATCAATGTGTACTGTGAGAAATTTAGGAATACATATGAGCCCAGATCCTTGTGACCTGGGACTTACTAAGTGAGAGACATGTGGACAACTACTATGTTAGATCTATATTATTGGAACAATTATATGAGAGCCGGCCAGGCGGGTGAGAGAGGGGACTGGGAGAGCCAAGGATGACACCCGCCAGCTTCAAGAGTCTGTGCTGGAGTTTGGTGTTGTTGGGTAGAAAACAAACATCCGTGTTTTGTCCAAGAAAACCCACAGATCCTGAAGGCAAGGAAATAGGAAGTATGCTGGGTACTTTTAATGGTATTTTACATATAATAAAATCATACATTTTCTTCTCTAGCTATTTTTTGGGAGACTGGACTTACAGAAGTTCAGCAGTTTTCACAATAATGACAACTTTGGGAGCATATTTTTGTCTCACCCCTGCCCTCCCATCCCTGCCACTGATCAGTAGGAAACACGTCCTACTCATCCTAATACCTCATAGACCCTACCGTGGAGTTGTGCAGGTGATTAAAGACAAAAAGGCCTGGTGTCTGTTTACTGAGTATTTCCAAATGTATCATATTGCCTAAAATGTTAATGTTGAATTCACTAATCATTAATAGTTCATCAGTGCAGAAGGTTAATGATGAATTCTACCTTGTGTAGTATACAGCACAGCTCTCTGTGGCTTTGTAAACTTAGACAGGTCAGCTTCCCCCTGTGGCCCTCGGTTCCCTCATCTGTGCAGTGAGAAAGTTCTCCCAGGTCATTTTCAAGGTCTCCTCCAGCTCCAGCGATCGTAGAATGTCACCCTGACCCTCCCACCTGTTCCCTTCATCCCTGGTACGTTGAGGCACTCTCCCTTCTCCTGGCCTCCCAGATTTTTCTCCAGCCTTATTTCAGTCCCCATATTTTCCTAAATGCCATCCTAATTAGTTTTCCATCTTTCAGTTTACTGGATCATTATCTCAAAAATCATACAGAAGTCTTTGTGTGAGGGTTTTTTTTAATTTAACAATTTAACTCGGAGAATGATCCATATGAGTATACATAAACTGCTTTGTTCTCTTTAATAATTGTTAAAATATTCCAAAGTATAGGTTATTTATCATCGTTCTGATTTAATTTTATTGTATTTTAATTTATTCATTTGAGAGAGAAAGAAAGACAGAGAGAGATTAATTGATTTGTGGTTCTACTGATTGATGCATTCATTGGTTGCTTCTTGTATGTGTCCTGACCAGAGACTGAACCCACAACCTTGGCTTATTGAGATGCCACTCTAACCACTTGAGCCCTGGCCAGGGCCTGTCTTTATTTTAAACAGTGCTCAGCAAATATCCTTGTATAGTTGCCATTTTTGAATTGCTGGATTGGGATGCATATTTTTACTTTTGAAATACATTACTAAGTTGTGCTGCAGTATTTAAGAAACTTTCCTTTTGTTCTGTGAATTGTCACTGAATATTTTTTTCCTGGTTTCTTTTATTCATGATATATGTCTAAAGAAAAGCAAAATATATGCACCACAAATAAAGCAATTTACAACTGTGAAATGTAGATTATAGGAATACAAAGATATAAAATATAGCCTATGATTTTTCTGTAGCCACTTTAACTTTTAGAAATCTTTAGGGCCTCTTAATTAATTTAAAAGCCAATTAAGTATGCTTAAACAAAGCTAATTAGAATTTACTTGCAGTTAAACCAGGGATTAATATCTGTGAACACTATCACATTTATATTAAATATATACTCACAGCTTGATTATCATAAGCCTAAAAGGAATATGTAATCAAACAATTATCAGGACCAAAATACAGTAGAGTGGAATAATGCTTTGAAAATCCAGTAGTATTATCACAGAATAGTGCTATTATTTTGGCACAGAAGCATTCACTTATATAATCCCTATCACAGAAATGATTTTATGACACTTTGAAAAAGTTTCAAGTACTCTTGAGATATTCATGCTATATTTGAGTTGTTTTGCTAAATATGCAGTTTTAGCTTTGGGGAAATTTACTGAAAAAGCAGCTTGCAGCCCAGCAGTATCTGACTCAGCAATCTTCACACTCCTCCAGTCAGGTCCGCTCGGCCCGTGGCACATGGCCTGTGCGTCACGCAGGCCCCCACCTCAGAGGCGCCTGTACTCATGATTCTCCATTCTCACTGTCCTGAAATTCTTAAGAATGTTTGAACAGGGGCCCCACGTTTTCATTTTGCACTGGATTCTACAAATTATACAGCCAGTCCTTCCTTTAGGTTATTATTCAGAATGAAACTGTATTTATTAGAATGTATCCTTGAGTAAGTACTAATCCTAATTACAGTGGGTATTTTAGAACTAAATCTATATCAATAAGTCTTTTCTATTTGAAACCAATGGCTAATGAGTGGTGATTGCAGGTGACAACTTCACCACCGCCCCAGCCCTTTGTCCCCTCCCCAGTTACTAAGCAGTGTCAGGCATTGGAAATCCCTCCATGAGGTTTCCTGTGGTTACAGGAGTTTCTAATCTATGCAGTGCAGTGCTTCCAGGTGGCAAATTACTTCTTAAACAGCGTGACTGGACCTGTAACAAACATCAACAAGGAGCTTGGTGATGTTATCTTTGCAGCAGTGGACAGGCTTCCTCTTCCATGCTGGACAGTGTGCCCGGGGGGAGGCCTGTGGGAGGCAGGGATCCCTGCAGCCCTGTGCTCCTGCTCCATCCCTGTGGGCGTGCTGTTCTCACCACTGGCTGCTGTCCCCTTAACCTGTGCTTTATTCCCCCATCTTGTGGCAGGCCCAGTTACTACACAGTTTGTTTTTTGATTGGGTACATCCTTCAGGAGCTTTGATGATCATCCATTAATTAGAGCCTGACATGAGTGTTAGCTTGGGTTTGACCTGTTTTGGCATAGACAATCCCATGTCGGACCTTCACGGAGAGCAACGCAATTCTGGGTCTCTCAGGATAGTTGTGCCTCTGGAGCTTGAGGCTATATCAGACCTAAGAATTTGGCTTATTCTGGGATCATGGGGTTCTCTTAGGTCCTGAAATGAAATATTGTAATTCTGTTACTTAGCCTGATCTCTCTAAGATCTTATACATTCAAAGATGTGGATTGTTAGTATAGTTCTCCTAGGCTCATCACGAGAACTTGTACACTGACCGAGAACACATAGGTGGTCGGTGTGTGATAGGTTATGGTTCATATGTCATCTAACGCTTTGTCCAGAGAGGGTCTTTCAGCTGTGACAGTATTCCAATCCATAGCCACTTCTGTCAGACACTGAAAACTAACTCATAAGAAAACAAACATTTGCTTTTTGTTTCCAAGCTCACTTCTTCTCATAATCCCATGAGGAAATTAAATAAAGTCAAATTAACTTTCAAAAATAGCAAAGCAAATAAAATAAACCCTCCCTTATTTTCCTGCTGTAGAGAAACTGTTAAGAGCTCTTATTTTTGGATCCTGACTTTTAGATTTCCTGAATTTTTCTGATGACTTTGGCCATGAAAAATACCCAAAAGAGCACAAAGAAGTTTGCTGTTGGAGGAAGGAATCAAAGGTAGAGGAACATAAAAACCACGTTGCTGAATAAAAGGCACAATAGAATATTTACAGAAAGTATTTTAATTTGCAGGGTGGAAGGTTGAGTGTCAAGAGGAGGGAACCCAGCCATGGGTCTAAAAGTCCGCATGGAAACAGAGGAAACACACGGGAAGGATAATAGGCACGTTGGGATCTGCTGGGCCACTGGTGGCTTTGGTTTTAGTAAATTTAAGAGTGGTTTCTTTCTTCCTCCTGTACTATCACAACATACAATGGAAGGGTCTGGAATCATAAAGGGAGGTTGAAGGTAGATTGGATTTGTGAATATACCAAGAGAGGGCACCACAGATGTGGGGATGGAGTGGGAGGCTTGTGTTTTTGTTGATGACTCAGTTGGGAGAGATGCGAGGTGCGATGGGTCCTCTGAGAGCCTTGTGGGTGCAGGGAGGTCATGTGCTAGCCCTGGGTCCAGAGCTTCTCGGGCAACACTCTTCTCCCCATAGGTCCCATGGTTACAGTGTCTCAGAGGACTACTTTCTTTTCTTGGGTGGACTGGAGCGCAAGGGGCTCTGAGAGCGCCTGCTGCCTGGTGCAGTTGTGGCGTGGGTGGTTCAGGGGAAGGAAGGTCAGCCTGGAGCAGGGTCAGCCCGGGGCAGGAGGCCAGGGGCTGCCCCAGAAGTAGAATGTTGTGGAAGCTGAAGCATGGGGCGTGGAGACGCTGCCTCTGCCCTGTGGCGGCAGAGCCATGTAGAGAAGCTGTACTCATAAAAATGGAGAAGTAATTCACCTTTCATTACAATATCATCACCTGAAGATCTTACCAAAGGTCTGCATTCTGTATTGAATTGTTTTTTTCTTTTTAGAATTTCTCCATACTTCTCTGTGCCTGGCTGCTTTGGATTTTTATATTCAAATAATACATTTTATGCATTTTTATTCATTTTTTATCTTTGTAGAATATCTCTTCTAAATTTTTTTTATATACAGTGTGAGAAAGATAAACTGTGAATTTCATGTCTGAAAATATCCTGATTTTTTTTACCCAAACATTTGATTTATAACTTGACAAATTCATAGAATTTTAAGGTCATTTGCTCCACTCACCCCAGTTGAAAATATTAAAGCATTGCCTATTTGTTTTTTAACAAAAGCATTGTTTTACTATGAGAAGTTTAATATCGGTCAATTTAGTATTTCTTTATAGGCAGCCTTTCCCCCCCTGTAATCTTTTGTTATTTTATTTTTTGTCTGTGAACTCATAAGATTTCAACAGGGTGTTTATGGGTCTTCTTATTAATTCTAAGCTCTTTCAGTCTGATGGTTTGGATATCTTCAGCCTACGGAGTTTTTATTACATTTTTTTTAATTTTCTTATTTGCATTTTCACTATATTTTTCTGAAATGCTTCTTAAAAGGATGTTGGACCTTCCATATCTCAGTTCCATGCCTCTTAGTTTGTATTTCCCTCTTTTTTGTAGTTTTGTTTCTTTTATCATTGGATTTACTCAACTTTTAATTTTAGATCACTAACATTGCCTCAAATTTCCTGTGTCCTTCCGTTTATATTTTGATTTTAGCCATCATATTTTAATCCTCACTAATTCTATATTTGCTTCAGATTTTTCTCCTTTTTCATGACAGCAAGTTCCTGTTTTATAAATGCAACATTCTTTCCAGTGGTTTCCTGAAGCAGCGCCATTTCTTCTTGGCTCAGCTGTCCTCTGTTTATACACGTGTGCAGTCTTTTCCTAAAATTTCTGGTGGCTTCTGGTTGCTGTTTCATATATATGAATGAAAGCTAAGGTTTATTATTGTAGATAGCTTGTACCAGTTTCTCTCTATAAGCTGAATAGATGCCCCCATCTGACCTCTTCCTTGGTGAGGAAGGCTGGGTGCCAGCTTAGAGAGGTGGTTAGCCATCAGGGTTCCTAGGACAACTTATCAATGGGACATCAAGGTGTCCAGTGAGGAGGGCCTTGCTCTGGTGGTAGAATGCTTTCCTGCTGTTCACTGCCAGGCATCTGTCCTCACCTTCTGTGAGATGCAGAGTCCCTGGTTACTTCCAGCCCTACTCTGCTGCTTCCTGGAGTCCAGCGCTGCTCCTGGAGACTTTCTCAGACAGATGGCACAGGACAAGAGTTCCCTGACCTAACTGTAAGAAAAAGCCCCAGCTCCCAACAGCACCGCTTACGAGAGAGAGATGGGATTCCAGCCAGCCCAGCTGCTGGGAACGCAGTTCTCTATGAGTTACGCTGACGGCATCCCCTTGGCCTCTGGTTTTGTGCTTTGCTTGAATATTCTCTCTGGTTCTCTTGGAAAGAACAGAACCTACTTCTGTTGTCTTAAATGTAGTGTCTTCCATGCTTCAATGTAACCGTAGTCTTACCCACCTGCTTCATTTTTCATGATTCCAGAGTTTCTCAAATCTGTAGTCAAGTGATGGCACCCTTTCTTTGTTACACCTTGCTATTTGTTTTCATTCTGTAAATACCTTTTTTTTGTTATTTTAATAGGATTTGGGGGCATGAGGGAGGGGCTAGTCAAGGTGTAGGCATGTGAGATCATTCAACTATGTTATACAGAAACCAACATGTATTGAATTTGTTGCACAAATGCTACAGAACCACATTTCTTCCAAATAGAGTCTGTGGTCTGGAGTTAATGTTAAAAATGTTTTTGGTTAAATAAAATATATATAAGCATACACAGCGTATTTCATATGTAAAACAGTCTTGAAAACAGCTGGCAAGATTTTTCATTACTTCAGCAGAAAACGGATTTTACTGAATGACGGTGAATCTTTCTGAATCTCTTCGTGGTTTGCCAGCTGCACCAAGCTCGGTCCAACTCAGTGAGGGTTTGTTGACAGTGATTGCCGTTTATTTTAGTCTTAAGCACATGATAATCTGTTTTTATCAAAACATATATAACTCTACAAAACCTTATAGAAATCGTGTGTAAATAGAGTTCAGCACATACCTTCTGTGAACGCGATATTAGGTGTCCGTGAATGAGAAGTGCATTTCCAGCAGTTACCGAGGACATCACTGTGCTCTTTTACTTTCCATAAACTGTGGGGAACATGCGATGTCAGCATGCTGCTAAATTTAATTTACATAAGAATTTCTGTCTATGCCTAATGCTGGGACTTTTCGTTTAATGTAAATTTAGCATTAAATACCTTATCTGTTTCCTTTTCTGTACATTGACTTGGTGTCAAGGCATATTAGGTACAATTTTTCTTTGAAAATGACCATATACATTTTAATAATCATGTAATATTTTATATTTTTTATTTTAATGGTAACAGTATAGTTTTGCTAGTTGAGAAAATACTTCTAATAAAAAGGAAAGATTAGTACTTAAATGTTTTAGACTGGCTAGATTTCAGAGCTGTTTTTAAAATATCTTTCCACCTCTGTATCTTCAGATCATATTGCCCACTGCCCTCACTGTCACTTTTAGCTGCCACCCCCTGGCTAGTTCACCTAGATTCCGCAATAGTTTTACCCCTAATTGCTGCCACGCTCTCTAACACTGCACCTGTACCCCTCCCTGACAGTTTCCGTGTACGCGTAGATGGCCTCTTCCTCATCTCGAAGTCTTTATTGAACTCCTCTCGTCCGATGATTTTTACCTGACTTCCTGCCTCAGCCCCTCGCACTGCTGTTACCAGGGTCACCAGACTTTCCATAATCCCACTTTCAAGTGTCTTTCTCTCTGACCATTCCCTCCTATCCTTGTAGCTCACTGCCTCTAGTTTCCCAACTCCAGCTTTTCTTTGACTCTCCCTGGCCATCGAATTCATTGATCCCTCATCTCCTTGATGTCCTCACTCAGCCTCCTGCCCAATTTACAATCTGGGGTCAGTACACAGATACTCTAATTGCTCCTTTGCATGTCACTTACTTGCAAAGTGCCTTGCCCCTCTCTCAGATCACCCTACTCCGTTAGCTAAACCTGACCCTGCATGAATACAAGCTAACTCTGTCATGCCTGCACAAAATGGGATATAGCGATATCCAACATTAGTTACTACACTGATGATTAAAAAATTAACAGTGATTACTTGGTTATTATGGCTGTATGAGCCATCTTCTAAAGACAACATAGGAACACTTCAGGTTATTTTCAAGGAAGGAAAGTACCCACAGCAACTTTTCATCTGATTTGAAAGGCAAACAAAAAAAGTGAGCATGAGACCTTCAGAAGTTTCAGGATTGAAATTGCTGTTGCTTTAAAGCTGTCATCTGATCTAGTGTTGCCTTATCTGCATGCCCAGGCCTTCTGTGACAGGAGTAATCTAGTCAGTCCTTGTATTTATTTTTTTCTCAATTTTTTCATAGCTTTTGTAGTGTACAATGAATTTAAATAGAACATAATGCTTCTCTTCTACAGAATCAAGATCCAAAACATTTTCAAATTGCATTCCACTGATCTATAATTCGGGTTTAACTGAACCCTGCATTGCTTTAACCACAATAAAGGCATAGCCTCTTCAGTTATAACTAAAATAATTGATATTTTAAATAACAAATAAGGAAGACGTGTGTCAACTGCTTGTTTGAGTACCTGTTTTCCAGACTATAAAGAAGTATTACCTTTGTTTGATAAATATTTTGCTTTGTGGTATATATATGGTAGAAATCCTTTGCTCCTTCTAATTCTATGTTCAATCTGCACATTTTTGAGATACCTTGAGTTTCTTTATCTATGGCTCTGAGATCACATTGGAATGTTATCATCTACACAATCCATTTAGCCTCTACCCAAATAACTGCATTCCTAGACTGTTATAAATATCAGTCAATATCCCTGAGATATCATGACAGCAGTTTCTTGTATAAGAGGTCAGAAGAATATATTTTGCTGGTCTAAGAAATCTATGAATGCTTAAAATATTATTTATTAGGACAGGCAACCACTTTAATAACTAATATTTACCTGTGATCAGTAAGCTCAGCATTTGTTCGTTCATTCATTCATTCATTCAGTACCACCTGTGAACTAGGTAGAGTTCCAGGTTCTAGGGAGAGAGTATTGATCTAACCCAGCCATCCTTGTTCTCAGCACACTAGGAAGGAGGAGTAGAGACAGGCACAGACAGATGAGCAAATATTAAATGAGACAATTCTGGAGAGTGGTAAATTATGTGAAGAAAATTAAAAAATGAAGTGTAAAACTTTTGTGAAGATTGGCATCTAAGTAGATATTATTAGAGACAAATGATGGCAAGCCAGTAACATCACCATCTGAGAAAAGATCATTCAAGGCAGAGGAAATAGGCTACTGACCAAAAATATTAAGGGGTTGGGGAATTTCCAATATCTGCTCTGTTAGCACTTGGGTATCCGATTGTTTGGTTTACTCGCAAGAACCACTGCCTCACAGTTTCTGGACTCAAAATAACAACCGACAGACTAGAATTCTGGGCTAAGTCCAGCAAGATAAAATGTGACTGATATGAATGAAAAATGGCGCATGCAAGTTCACAAACCCCATTACTCAGCACAAAATGATATCCACATGGTTTGGCTACTGTTCATACGGGAACAATCTGGGGACTCTAACTGACCACACAGTGGGGCTTGCTCTTTGCTGTTTCTGACAGGGAAAAACAATGTGTAGATATTACCCTTTGTCAGATTTCTGCCCAATTTAAGGCATCAGTAGGGCTGTCCACAAATGGAATGGTCTGTGTGACAGGCAGAGAAATTTCCATTGCTTAACTGGTTAAAAAATGAAGAAAGAATGAATACCCACCAGGGCTTTTGGAAAAATGAAAGTCCGTATTGTTCAGAAGCCAGTTTAGGACATGTTTCAGTTTCTATGATTTTGTGATTTATTACTTGTTTATTTCATTCCAATAAAATTTTCTGCATTGGGGGATATTTATATATGATTAGGAAGAAAAAATATTATTGGTGTAGAATAACGTATATGAAGTTTATTGAAAGTTGAGTTTATAATTGCACCTCTTAAAATAATCTGAAATTTAAAACTCTTAGACTATAATTTTTTTAAGAGTTTAGATTAAATTTCTAGTATGTTTTGGCCAAGTAGCATAATAAAAATGAAAGTAAATAAATGTACTTTAGCTTTGCCATGTGTTAGCTGTGTAACATATATAACTTTCTTGCACTTCTGTTTCCTCAAAGTGAGGACAGTGACCCGCACCTGCCTGAATATGCTGTTCGGGTTAAATGAGTGGTGCTGTCTGCAGCAGTTGGAGCGGTGCTGGGCCGTAGTAAGTGCTGAGTAAGTGGTCATTGTTATTGTTCTATGTAAACATGTTTTCTTTCCGGCCTTCAGGAATTGATGACCAAATTGATAACTGAGACACCTGACCAGCCAATCCCATTTCTCATTGACCATCTCCAGTCCAAACAAGGAAACCGTGGACAGCTTCAGAGAACTTTATCTGGATCTGCAGCTCTCTGGGCAGAAAGTGAACCATCAGGTACATGAAAAAAAATATATTTTATAGTTAATTTTGATACATTAGTGTAAAAATTTACAAAAGTCTTTCTGATTATAAGATAAATATGGATGGTTACTTAGGGTTTCAGGTATTGATCTGTGACTTCACCTATATGCTAAAATTTATCATAAAATATTCTTCAATATAAATACATTGTCATGTATTATGATTTAAAATATGAGAATTTGTCCATCAAATTTTATAGAAATAAGATTCATATTTTCATGAAAAGATTTCATTCTGTATGAACTCAAGCTAATTATTCTAAGCTTGAAAATTTTCTTCTTTTTATGAAGAATCTGAATTAAATGCTTTAGCTTATCTGTAGAAAGGTAAATAGTAGATTTCCACAAAGTTACCCTTCTTGTTGCCCAAACTGATGATTATTCTCTATTTCTCCCAGCCCAAGTTTTATCTATGTAGTAACTTCAATCTTAGAAAGATCCATTTACTCTAGGCATTGGGGAACCAGCTTCACCATTAGGTGATAGCCCCATTTTCCCAGTTTAACTAGATCCTTTGTTTAGTCTTACAATTCTAGAAATCAAGATATTGGCCGAGTGGCTTCTCACCTGGAGTCTGGAAGTAAGAAAAACCTGCTTCCAAACTCATTCAGGTTATTGGCAGAAGTAATTTCCTTGTAGTTCTATGACTGGGGCCCCTGTTTCCTTGCTGGATTTCAGCCCAGGGTTGCTCTCAGCTCCTAGATGCAATCTGCAGTTCTTTGCCACATGCCTCTCTTACATTATGGCAGCTCACTTCTGTAAAACCAGCAAGGGAGTTTCTCTCATTAATGTTTAGAAAGATGGAGTCCTTTAGAACAAGACATAATCATAGTGTTATGATTCGCAAATTAGCATCATCATTGCCATTTTTCTATTGGTTTGTAGTAAGTCAAAAATCCTGTCTGCACTCAAGGGGAGGGAACCGTGCAAGGTATAGCAGCAGGGGATGAAGGTCATGGGCATCATCTTAGAATTCTGACTGGCACAAGTACAGCATGACTTATTGCTTAGCAAGGGTGAAGGGGAGGTGGAGATTCTTAGTACTGCCAGTTTACTGATCTGGGTAAAGGCATAAATGCTTGTTTAATAAAGCAAGATGGAAACATAGGAGTAAATTTGTGAATGACAGTAATGAGTCCATTTCCTATAGATAGATTTGAATATTCTTGTAAGGCATCTGAGTGCATAATTCCAGCAGACAGGTATGAGTCTAAAAACTTTTTGGATGGGTCCAGGCAGGAGTCACAGATGAGGCATTCATATTGTATACAAAATCATGAAAACTGTGGGCATGAAAGAATGGAAGATGTGGTTCAATTTATAGGTTGAGCAGGCGATGAACTGGAAGAAGGCCAGTGTGAGATCATATCTGATACCTATAATGTTGTCTGTTTACTGAGAAGTGAGATTGTTTACTGAAGACAAGAGGGTTGGGGATTGTTTAGGGGAGATCGAAGTGAGCGATGCAATTGTGCAAAGTCACCAAGGGAAATGAAAAAAAAAGAAAGAGCTGGCAAAGGAAAATAAAAAAGGACTGTAGGCAGTTCTGTGGTCTATTGGAAGTTGAAGACATGATGAATCCGTCATGGAAACCATTAGCGAGACTGTGATTTTTCAGTGCCCAGAAGTACTGGGTGGGGGAGCAGAGGAAAGAGTTGGAGGGACTGACTGAGAACCGTGGTTGCGCCATTGTGAGGGGGGAGGGTAGAAGAAGAGGTTTGCAAAATAATTGGAGACTTTTGTGAGCCAGTTGTGCAAGTGATTGAAGCACATGATCTGGTATGAGAGGGTAGTGAGCAAGGACAAGGTTCAGACATGAAAAGCAGAACAGAGAGCCAAAGACCTTTAGGAAGCCCGTGTGAGTGCAGGTGCGGGTGCAGTGAGAATGTGAGGGAAGCACAGAAGGAGGCGCAGCAGGTTGCGTCCTCTGCAACTTCTGTGGTGGAAAGATTCCAGATGATGAGAAAGTCCTGTTGTTGGCCTCAGTTTGAAAGTGTCTTAAGCCTCAGGGAAGTGAAGCTTTTTAAAGTTGAGGAGGACAACGAATTCTGAGGCTTAATGTGTGGTTTGTCTGAGGGTTCAGAGGTCACCAGGGTTTTATCCAAACTGTCGAAAGGTCGAGGGAGACTGTGCCAATATCGTGAGTGGGGCTGCGAGATTTATCAGAGGCAGAAAGATGGCAGCAGTGATGAGTGGTGAGCCATACAGACAGGCAGCATTAATCACCAGGCAGGAGGGACTGTCTGCTCGACGTTGGTGGGCCTGGAAGACCCGTTCTGTAGAGGGCAGCACGGAGAGAACCAACACTCTCTGGGAGCGGCCAGGGCTCTTGGGGGAGGAATGGGGTGTCTCCTAAGACATGAAAGGAGGGAGAGGGTTGAGAGTAGAGTGTCTGTTAACCTTGAAATGTGTGTTCCAGAAGGGGAAGAAGAAAAATGTTGGAGGAAAGAGTATGGCAAAAGGGAGAAGGAAATCATACAATAATTCTTGGATATGAATATAACAAGAAATTTTAATTCAGGTGATAGTAAATAATGCCAGTTTAAACCTTGACAGAAATTTTGAATTGTTTCTTTTGGTGTATGTCCTAATTAGCTACAGAATATCTCAGTATTCAAAGTATAGGTGTAATACTTATTGAAAATATCTTAAGATGTCCTCTTACTAACTTTAAATATATCAAGCATCTTGGGACACATCTTTTCAAAAGTTTGTCACTTAACATTGTCAAGGACAAACCTGAAAGCAGCCTTATTTTTGTTCCTTCTTAGATATTCTAATTATTCTTTGACAATACTTATGAGATTTGCTTTATTTCTCATATTCAAAAGTCTAATGGGAATAAATCTAAATGTATTCCTGTTTTCTATAACTTTTCATTATATTTAATGAATTTTTTCAATAAGCAAATCCAGGTCTTAAGCCTAGAGCATTTTCCCTTTTGCATACTTAGTTGTTGCTTCTCTCATGTTTGTTTTGATTGCTTCTTAATTAAAATCAAATACATATAAATCGAGTTTCCTTTACTGTTCTCTGTCCTCCCATTTCACCTCATGTGATGTTTGTCTTTCTTTAGAGACTAACCTCTCAGGAGGCGTGTTTGTCAGCTGTGTCTCTGGGTCACTGACTGTTTTCTACAGCATCGGTTTCTGTTCCTGGCTTAGAACACAAATGTAATTGTTGGTGTTGCACGCTAGCTCCCTATCAGTACTTCCTTATCTCCTCTTCGTGTTTGGTTTCTGGCTGCAGTTATAGTTTTATCGTAGGCTGGTTAGCCTGTCTCCCCTCTCATTTCTTTTTGTTTCACAGAATTCATTGTCTTTTTTTGTTATTGACAGATTAGCCACATTCTAAAATTTGAGTGTTTTCAGTAATAAATCTTCTGTAAAACAATCAATTTTCTCTGTATCTTGAATGTTGCACTTTTGTTTTGTATATTGATTTCTTTCTTCAAAATCATGTTTTTGTTTATTCAAACTTAAATGAGCAGTATTCTGTCTAGCTTTAGGTTTATCCATAAATGTATAGGTGGATTCTTATTTGTTCTCTCACCATACTGCTTGAAACCTTTAAAATTCTTTAAAAAATCTTGGAGAGGCAGATGAAACTAATACCACCACTCAATTTTCCACTCTCAGGTGGATTTTGTAGGTCTCTGCTAAACTGACAAGTGACCTTCCATCCCTGATTTCTTTTCAAAGACCTAATAAGAAGAATATTATTACTAGATTATTTAAATTAAAATGGATTCTCTTTCCCTGCCAGTAGTGGAGATTTAAAAAGGCACAAAATCCAATGTATCTTTTTCCCCTGGTTCCTTTTAGCTTTTCTTTGTATCACAAAGCATTACATTTTATGAACAGGATTCTATATTCCCTTACCCATATTGCCTTAGAAGAAATTTTGGTGCTAGGATGGATGTAGAAAGAAAAACTCTGAGAGATTATGAAACCACATAAGGAGATAACTTGGAGATAGGGGCAAGCCTTGCAGATGTCTTGAAATCCTCCAATATCCTTCTAACATGCCTATACTTTGTATGAATCCTATTTGTAGAAATATCTCCCAAGTTCTGCCAGATCACAGACCAATATTTTTGTACCTAGTGCTTTAGAATATTTATGCATCTTTTGGTATTTAATGGGTTGTTGGAGATGGGAAAATTGGATGGCACCTAGTTAAATACAGCCCTAACATGAGCATTTGAGGAATCCACATAAGGTATCATGAGGTCTGTTTGATATTTACAAGTGGGTGGTCAGAGAAAGATGTATAAGTCATTCATAAAGGTTGGATGGTTTGAAAACTTATAAATGTAAACAAGGAGACAGAAGGAAACTCTAAAGAATGCCACCTAGATGAAAGAAGAAGTTGAGGAAGCAATGAATGAGGCAGAAAAGGAGTAGTCAGGTTAATAGGACGAGAAGAAAGTAATGCTCTGAGAATACAAGAAAAAATTCTGCAAAGATAACTGTCTAAAAAGGTGAAATGCTTGGTAAAGAAGTAAGAGGGATGAACTCTTAAAAAGATCATTTAACTTGGGAACTGGTATGACATTGACCATCTTTGAAGAGGAACTATAATTTTCGATAGAATTGACTGAATTACCTTGAAGAGAGAAGTGGAAAAAGTGAAAGGTGTTCTAGAAGAAATTTAGGTGAATGTCAGTTTTGTGGGTCACAGTGAATCATGGATAAACTAACATCAGTGAGTATAATTTACTTGAACGTTTAGTTGTTTTTATTTACAACAGAATACAATGCTTTCTTCCATGGCAACATTTAAAGAATGTTATTTTAAGTAAAGGTAATTCATGCCTTAAAAAGCCTTTCAAATGATTTCACAGTTTAAAATGATCTTAATCATACTAATGTACAAACTGATTCATATCAAATTGATAACTTAAATGTACAGAGGAAATTAAGCAAGCAATGCTTGTAGATATTTGCATTATTTTTGATATAAGGTAACCTATAAGTTTTGCTGAATATGCCTGACTTCATGAATTTAGTTTTTTATGAATCTTGAAATCACTTATTATTGAGCATACATATATTTGTTGTTGTTGTTGTTTTAACAGAACATAAAGGAACAAGAAGGGATTTCAGAAGCTATGATAAACCTTGGCAATTAAGTGCAAAGAAGCCGAAAAAATCAAAAAGTGACCTTGCTGTGTCTAACATTTTTCCACCATCACCAGAATCCAAATCATGTAAGGAAGTTTATTATTCAAAAATTACTTAATATATGTAAGTCTATGTTATTAACAAAATGAAGAAAAGGTAAGAATCAAAGCCAAACACTATCTGATATTTCTGGATGTTGATCCTAATGAATTTCATACCTATTTCAGCATTAACATTGAGCTTTATTTATATCTACTTATTCATGTTCTAAATCATGTGTAATTGATTGTTTTGGACCATTTGAAATGTACTCTTTTAAGAATGGATATTGCCTGGAATGGGCCCCTTGCCTCTCGTGTCCAGTGCGGTATTGCATCACATGTGACGTGACACCCCCCCACACACACACAGTTAATGAAGTATGTAAGAGCCAGTGAATCTTTTAGATCGTGGGTGAAGGAGATTTGTATTCAAAACACTTAACAAAATTTTATGAAATCCTTCACCCATTACTTCCCTGAAGTCCTACTTACTATTTATCACTGAAGTCCCTATATTTATTTCTATTTTTACTTTCTCTCTCTGTCTGCCTCTTTCCCTCCCTCCCTTCCTTCCTTCCTTCTTACCCCTAGAGGCTTGCTAATTTTATTTTATTTTTAATTTTTTTCTTAGCTTCACCCAAGGACATATTCATTGATATACAGAGAGGGGTAGGGAAAGAGAGGGAGAGGGAAAGAAACATCGATTAGTTGCCTCTCATACATGCCCCAACCAGGGACTGAACCCACAACCAAGGCAGGTGCCCGGACTGGGAATTGAATCCAAGACCTCTCAGTTTATGGAATGATGCTCCGCACTGGCCAAACCTAGAGGCTTGCTGCTTTGAAGGAGCCAGTCAGTACTGGAGGCCGTCAGCTTGAGGGAAGAATGCTGAAAGGCTGCTTACCCTGCAGAGCCAGTCCTTCTTCCAAGATGCTGCCAGATCACAGAATGTTGCTGATGGTCTGGCATCTGATGATGTCTCTTTCTGTTCAGGTGACCTATTGCCAATTTCTGGTTCCACCTGAGTGTTAGCTTTTTAGAGCAAAATTAATAACAAAGTGAGTTTTTATAGTATACATAGAGATTATATAAATGACAATGAGAGTGTAAGACTAAGAATTATTAATTAGAAATATGTTGTCAAAATATACTAAATTGTTCTGGAAGTAATAGAATATCTTTTGAACTTTTACAGTGGTAGGTTAAAGATGATTATTGTAATATGTAAAGCAACACTACAAAGCACAAATGTCATAAATAAAAATTCAGTAGATGAGTTAAAATGGGATACCCAAAGAAAAATATGATTTATCCTTCCAAAGCAAAGGCAGGAAAAGAGGAACAGAGAAATAAAGAACAGACTGGAAAACTAGAAACAAACACCAAAATGGTAGGTTTGAGAGCAGGATGTCAGTAATTATAATGAACGTAAATGTACTAGACAATTAAAAAGCAGGAATTTACAGGCTAGATTTAAAAAGTATAGATTGTTTACAAGATTCATTTTAAACATAAAGATATGAACAGTTTAAAATACTAAATATAAAGAAACTTTAATGGCTATGGTAATATCAGACTCAGTAGAATTCAAGGTGATCCTTCACCTTGAGATCCAGAGGACCCAATGACGAAGTTCTCAATGACATGGAGGGATAAGTTTACAGAACTAGAGTAAGATATAGACAGATACAATAAAGAGATAAAAAAATGGGTAAGTGTATGAGAGTTTTGAACACTTTTAACAACTTTGACATACTTAGGACACTCTACTCAGTGAAGTTGGAAGATATGTAATTCTCAGTGCCACATGGAATATCCCTCAAGATAGACCATATGCTGTACCATAAAAAATGATTGAAGTCGTATGGAGTATGTTTGCTGCCAGAATTGTACTAGAGTCAAGTTAATTCTAGAAACTTCATTCAAATGTTTCAAAATTAGCATATTTTCAGGTAATCCATGAGCCAAGAATAAAATCACAAAAGCAATTAGACAACATTTTGAGGAACAAAATATTAAAATTTTCAGGATGAAGCTAAAGCAGAACTTAGGACAAAATTTGTAGCTTGAAAATTCTGCTTAGAAAAAATAGTATAAAATTAATGATCTTGGCTTTCACTTTAAGAATATAGAAAATAATGATTTAAAATAAGTATAT
Source organism: Tonatia bakeri (assembly GCA_004024845.1). Classification (NCBI taxonomy): domain Eukaryota; kingdom Metazoa; phylum Chordata; class Mammalia; order Chiroptera; family Phyllostomidae; genus Tonatia; species Tonatia bakeri. The sequence continues at coordinate 30,635 of PVIA01012388.1, forward strand.
TGGGAAAAAGAAATGAGAAAAATAATAATAAAAGTTGAGATAGAAAACAATAGAGAAAAATGAATAAATCCAACAGTTGGTTATTTGAAAAGATTAATAGAGTAGATCAAAATGTAGCAACACTGATTTAAAAAAGAAGAGAGAAAAGCCAACTGTAAGTGTCAGGCGTGAAGGAGAAAAGGAGACTACAGATTCTGGAGCCACTAAAAGATAATGAGGAGGTACTTTGAATAACATTTTGCCAATAAAATTGACAACTTAGATTGAAATTATCAATTCCTTGACAGACAGAAATTACCAGAACTTATTTAAAAAGAAATAGAAATATTTAAATGTCCTACGTCAATTTAAAAACTTTTGAATCTGTGATTAAACAGTTTGCCACCAAGAGAACTCCATGCCAAGATGGCTTCACAGGAGAATTCGAACATTTGAAGAGGACATCATGCCAGGAGAAGGGGAGTCCATGTTCCAACTCACTTTATGAGGCTTCCACAACCCTGCTATTAAAACAAGTTTAAAAGACATTACAAGAAAAGAAAACTAGAAGTTAATATCCCTCATCATCATAAGCATAAGATGTTATCAAATATTAGCAGTTTTATTGGTAAAGTCATTTGACAGAAACAGTAAGTTTATTTTTGACCCATAGATGGAAACTTGGTGGAGGTCACAGTGAGTCAGAATTGATTAATATAATACAGAATTGTCCAGAGTCATCCTGCTCAGTATACTGTAGGCTGCTGTGTGAGGTAGCAAGCTCCTGTGGACCAGTGCAGGATGCCATCTGTGTGGTGCCGTGGTCAGCCTCCGGCCCTGGGGGTGCACTTTGCCTCAGTGAAGTCACAGACTGGCCCTCTCTCAGATTCTGTCACCACATATGGGTCATATGTTGTTGTTACTATTCTGTTGTTTTCCATTCCTCCCCAGAATGTTTTTAAAAAGGTATTTAAATTGTAGCTCTCAATTTTAAGATTAAGTATAACTAAGGTTTTTAATTCATCAAAAAGCTATACAGATATTTCCATTTGGAGGCTGTGTCCTTCCATTATTTATTGAAACATCGTTAGAAATCACCAAACCCATAGTTGATTAAACCATGATCAGACTGTAGCCTTGGTTGCTCAAGATTTGGTTTTGTTGGTATATTGGGTATCATATATATGTATGTATATGTACATATCAAATCATCACAAGCTACAAAATATTTAAAAAATTTTTTCTTGAGTTCCACTTGAGAGTTGCTGAGGAAAGTCTTGAGTGTTGTATCACTTCTCTGTTGTCTCATATATCTTCCCTAAAGTTCAATGTCTTAAAAAAACAACAATTGACAATTTCTCATGGATCAGTGTGTTGGCTGGTTTGTTCTCCTGCGGGTCTCACCAGGGCTTGTCATGTCGGTGCATTCAGTTGCTAGGTCTGCAAGGCCTGGGGTGATTTGGCAGCTGGTCACATGCGGCCGTTATTTGGGAATGTTAATTGGGATTTATTTTTTTTAATCTATGCTTTTATTTTGTGAATTAAAAAAAAAGAACTCAAGAGCATATGGTAATTTCCAGGAATTAGATAATACAATGATGCAGATTAGAGAAATTGTTCAATGGAGGTTTACAGAAGTGCCAAACAATTTTCTAAGGATATGTATGGTACAAATACAGTTTTATCTGCTTCCTTTTCTGCGTTTCTGCCCCTACGCCTGGGCTAATTCCCAGAGAGCCCCCGGGGAATGGCCTGGGGGTGACAGCAGTAGGCCTGGAAGTCTTTTCTAGAGTCATTTAGCATGGTCACTCTGTCCACTCTCACAGCCTGGACACCAGGGTGTTGCTATCAGCTGACCTCAGGTCCCTTAAACAAAAAAACATAGAGGAAGCAGCTGCATTCTATTTGTAAATTTTAGATTCATTTAAATTATAGAAGTGATATTAGCTTTTTTTGACAATTAAAAAAATACAGACATGTATTAATAGAGTCTTTTTCTTTCTGTCCACTCAAATTCTACTCCCTCAGAAATAGTTTGTATCTTTTTACAGGTTGCATTTTTACATCTTTTCCTTTGTTTATACTAACATAAAATATATGCGTTGATTTGCTTTATAAAACTGGCTTTAAACTGTAAACATAAGTAATTTTATTTTATCATTTTAAAATGCATTGTGGGCACATCTCCATGCTAATAGACTTAGATCTAAGTTATATTTTTTAATAAGTGCACACTGTATCATAGTGTGCATATGCTTTAATTTATTTATTCTCCTGTTGAAGGACATTAAATTATTTCTAGACTTTTGTAACCAACAACTGCTAAAATAAACAAATTAATATTTTGTACTTTCTGATAAAATAAACAACCTTAAAATTTATATATAAGTATAGGTATTTTTATTGCTATATTATAATTTACCAGACATAAGATTGCTGGGTCACAGGGTCAGTATATCTTTTATTTTAATAGTTATTGCCAGATTACTTTTTGAATAGGTGGCAGAAAATATATTTTAACACTCTGTCTTTCCTATAGCCTTACCATATAAATATTTGAAAATTCATTTTACTTATATTTATCAAAACAAAAATATATATGTTTTAAAAAGTAAAGTAGTTGAGTTCTACAAGACGGTGTTCTTTCTTCTGCTTCTAATGTGGAACTACTTTGAACTCTTTTAGAAGTTGCTTTTGGTACACAAGTCTAGATATCTAAACATACAAGGTACTTAACGTGGTTCTCCGTTACTTTTTATTTTATTTTTAAAAATATTTTATTTATTTATTTTTAGAGAAAGGAGGAGGGAGGGAGAAAGAGAGGGAGAGAAACATCAGTGTGTGGTTGCCTCTTGTGCGCCCGCTACTGGGAACCTGGCCTGCAATCCAGGCATTATGCCTGGACTGAGAATTGAACTGGTGACCCTTTGGTTCACAGGCTGGCACTCAACCCACTGAACCACACCAGCCAGGGCTCCTTTGTTTTTTAAATCTGAGGTGTTATCTCTTGACCGCCTTCTAAGACTGTGTGCTTCCCACCCAGACCACATCTTAGCATCCCGCTACAGTCATGCAGATGTTCCAAACGTTGGTTGAATATTTACTCTGATTGATATAAGGAAAACTACATCAATTAGCCTTTTTTTCACAGTACAGCCATAAGATGTCCAACTATTTGTTATTAGTTGATTATTAATTAGAATTAATAATTGATTGGTTTTTCTGTTTGTTTTCTATATACCCATCACTAATACTTCACCAAATCCTGTGTTAAACTATTACACACTCTCACTATGATCAAACGCATCAAGTAATCCGAACTTCAGCCTTCTTTTATACTTTGTACTTTGTTTCATTTGAAAAATGTGGATCCCTCTCTCCCGTAGCCCTCTGTCGTCTTGCTCCAGTCTTGGCTCCTTGGTCTCTAGCTGCTTTTCCAGCTGAGCTGTCTCCCAAGACTGTTCTTCACTATTATCCTGGGGATCTCTTTTCCTTTTTCTTATGGAGGACCACCAATTCCCTGAGTCCCAAGTCTTTCCACTTACCATTTTGGTGGGGCACCTCTGCTCGGAGCTTTCTGGGGGGTGGGGGGAAGTGCTTGCAAGATAAATTTTGAGTCTTTACAAGTATCTTGATTGGACCTGTAGATGGGTATAAATTCAAAGTTGGAAGTAACCTTCAGTTGAAATTTTGAAGGAATTTCTCCCATGTCTTCTGTAGAGAAGCTTGCTATTGAGAAGTCTGGTGACAATTTGATTTGCAGTTTTGGTCTCTGAAAGCTTTTAAGATCTTTGTTGTCGCTGTTGTAAAATTTAGTAATAATATGCCTCAAATTATACTGGACATTCGATGAAGTCTTTCCACCTAAAAAAGAAAAAACAGTACTTTTTATATCCTCATCACTTTGTCATTTGTCCTCCTTGATAGATGCTTTAATGCTTAAATGGTCTGAAATGTCCACTTTCTAGGGCATCTCTCCCTTCAAGGATGAGGTTTCAGTATTCTCCAGCTTGCTAAATTTGCGTACCACTCATCAGTCCATTTCACATTGTTATTTTTTGCTTAATAATGGCTTCTCTCCCTGTTTAACTAATTTTTTGACCCAAAAAAATCAATAAAATTTTTTGTACCATAACATAATTCTAATGAGAGTTTGGATTTGGGAGGGAAATGAAGGTAAATACAGTTTTATTAGAAGACAGAAAGAATGTCTTAGAAATATTTACTAATTGCTGATGAAGTCAGTGGTCAACTTTAAGTTGCTAAAACATAAACAAAATCAACTTTACTTGAGTGTTTTCCTTAAATTATAAAAATTATTAACTTTGAATCAATACCTGAATTTTCTTTTTTCTATAAACATCATCTCACTTTACTTGTTCATTTAAAACATTTCTTAAAGGCAGCTTTGTAACTTCCCCACTGTTGGCTCACAAGAAAACCATTTCCAAGACAGGCAGTTGTATTCTCCACAGCAATCTTGATACATACAGCCTTTCACATTGTTATGAACAGTAAGTTTTTTATCACTACGTAGCATGCTTCTGAAGTAATCATTTTTTTTAAATGTAGTGCCAAGGTCAGTAGATCATCCTAAGTGGAACTGGCGAACTAAACCAGAAAGCCGTGATTTTGATGAATTGAACCACATCCTTCAAGAGAGCAAGAAGCTGGGAAAAGCCCTCGAGAAGCTCTCTCGAAGTAAGTTCAGTTACTTAATTGTAATTGAAGTTCCTGACCAATATTAAAGTAGAAACGTTCATTAGTATTGCCAGAAACCCATTTTTAACATCTCATTCAAATTCCGTGAGAGGTTGAGGAGTTCTAAGTGCATGAGATTGGAACTGAGGACTGGTCTTGCATGTTACACAGAATCACGGGAACACTGGTTATGCAGAGTAGGCAGAGCTCTAGACTCCCTCACCCCCAAGGTTATTTGACTTTCTCCTTCTGCTGTGTCTCTGTTCCTGAGGTCAAGTGTATACCCAATGGTATCTCTTCATTCTTCTCTTCCGAACCCTTTTGTTTTGTGCCATTTAACAAACATACCTATTGCTTCCATGAGGTTTTAAGATCTCTACATTTCTGAAGGATAGTAACTGGGACAGATTCTTCTCAGAGTCATTTCCGAGCCTGACACAGTACTTTGTAACATACTTTTTGTAAAAGCAATGATTCTGTAATCCAAGGGCCTAAGTTAGAGGTTTTGCTCTGCCACCTATGATTTACTTTGGGAGCAAACAATGATAAAATGAGTTCTCAGTTTACTGCTATGTTATGTTTATGAAAAGAATCTTATCCTATTAATGTGTCAAAGGCTTATATTAATACATATAAATCTTGATGACATAGAAACTTTTGTTTATATCAATTAGCCTGTGGTAAAAATCGGTTTCGTTATATATCAGTTTGCTTAAAGTTGCAGAATTTACCAGTGCTGTCAGGTGAGGGCTAACTATATTTCACATTTAGATTGCATATGCTTTTGAAACAAATGCCTAAAACATATCTAAACTCAGACATCTCACTGCCATGCTAAATTTCAGTGTATCAGAGTAGATCCTGCCTCCTAGTTCTTCTGCATGCTATGTCTCAGATGGTGGTACCCTCACTCACCAAGTCACACAACTGGAGCCCTCTGGACTCCTCTCTCCTCCTTTACTGATCGAAATTAATTCTTACCAAATCTTGCTCATTTTCCCTCTAAAATATGTCTTGGGTCTGATTCTGTTCTCCAGCCCTGTTAGTGCCCCCTAGTTTGCATGCACAATGACACTGACCAGATCACTGGCTTATCCATTTCATGTGTTCCCTGTCATTCCCACCCCATGTTAGGAAAAACAGGTGCAGTTCCTGCCTTTACTGAACTTGCATCTGGCTAGATGGTCATGACCTTACATTGGGGGAGTCTCAAGGCCAAAATCCTGTGGCTTCACACAACACAAGTACTTTTTCACTCAGGGAATAGACTGTGGAGTGAGCCAGGGGTGGAGACGTCTTCCATCTGTTGTGCCGCCATCTTCGGCACAAGACTTGTAGTGGCCCTGCTGAAGCAGAAGGAGAGAGTAGACAGTCACTGGGGAGGCTTCTGATGCCTAGAGTTGGAAGTACAGCCTTATATCTGCCCACATTCCGCAGCCAAGAGGAAGGAAGGCTGGGAAATACAGTCTAGCTGGTGTGTCCAGGAGGGCTCTTGAAACAGTTTGGGCAACAAGTAACTGTCTTGTCCACACTCTTAACTCACCGCCCTCACTGCCTTCACTGCCGTCAGTGTGATGGATCTGCAGTGAAAACCTGACACTCACTTGTTACAGATATTCAGTGGCTTCCTAAAATCTCATAGGAGGTGCTCCATGGCCCTTAATCACATCTCTAGTATTATCTCATGCTTCTCAGGCTAGGCATGTACCAGCAACACAAGAGTTTTTGAGCCTCACTGATGTTCTTCATTTCCTGCGTTTGCTTATGTCGTCCCGGTGCCCTGAAACCTCACCCCACTTCCCTCCAATGCGTCCCTTTTCCCCAAGTGAAATCCTATGGCACTCTGTAGCCTCAGCTGAAAAACTACATCCTCCAAGCTGATTTCTCTGTTGCTGCCCATCTCTGGACTGAATTTGGTGCCTGTCTTTTTGTGCTTCTGTACTTCTCTCTGAACGTACTTACCTGCCATTATTAAATTTTCACTTATCCCCTCCCTGCACTTTGAGCTTCCTGTGGGTAGGGCCCTCTGAGCCTGGACTCTCCAGCGCAAAGCACAGTGGTTAATGCATAACTCAGTCTGGACTTGCGGGGTGAGCACCTCCTCTGGTTCAATCCTTCTGAGCCCTCTTCCCTGAGACCCCTGAGTAGAGAGTCACTGGGGAGGCTTCTGATGCCTAGAGTTGGAAGTACAGCCTTATATCTGCCCACATTCCGCAGCCAAGAGGAAGGAAGGCTGGGAAATACAGTCTAGCTGGTGTGTCCAGGAGGGTGTGTGCCAGCTGGTGTGTCCTGAGACCCCGCCCTCACTCTTTCATCACTGCAGACGCCCTTCTTGGAGTGTGGGCCTCTGATACGAGATTGCATGTGTTTTGGTGTTCATAGATATGCTGTATTTGGCTTTTATGGTAGCTTATCTCGGGAAATTATGCTGAAAAATAAATAGATAGGTAAGTGAGTAGGTGAGTAAATAAATAAACTTAGAGCTACAGAGCAGCTGTTCCCCATTATGTGACATTGCTCAACACAACCCTCTGCTGGAGATGTGCTCCCAGGGCGGCCGGGCTTCTGGTGCTTCCGGAGCCAGAGGCCTTTGCTGCTTTTGGCAGATTTCTCTGAAGTGAGACAGTGAGTGATAGGATGAGAATCTTCCGTCCATCCAGACAGTGGCCTGTGGATTACAGTTCATGTGAAAACACTGACTGGGGCTTTACCAGGGAAAAATGGCCAGTTGTTGGGACAACAGTGGACAGATATTTGTGCTCCATGGCTGACAATAGCAATCTGGACTCAGCCAGGAAAAAAAGG
>PVIA01012389.1:0-38139 GCA_004024845.1 Tonatia bakeri
GCTTCACAGAAGACACAGAGACATCTACATGTCTTCCTGTCTATGTCTCAGTAAAGGATTCAGGACGCATTTGTTACTTCTGTAGAAAAATTTAAAAATTATAACATGGTGGGGAAGTTTAATGTTCTAATTTGTGACAAGAGGAAGTATCAGACTCTGTCACATTTTACCTACTTAAATAATCAAATTGTAATAGAATTACAGTGTATATAAGACATCCTCAGTAGCCTGTCATATTATATTTTGTGGAAATAGAGACAGTTCACATCGTCCCTACTTTTAGACTGATTACCAATAACTTACACTGTAACAAACATTCCCCATATGTTGGCATTCCTGTTGGTTATACAAGGTCTGTCCAGAAGGTATCCTGACATTTAATGCAGAAAATAGAGACATTTATTGAAAAAGTTACAAGATACAGAAAACATTGTACATAGAACAATGACACCTCAGTCCCCTTCAGAGTAGGCACCTTGGGACCTCACATAGTTCTCCTAGTCACGACCAGCTGCTCTGTCATATTTTCCTGAATCTCATTGATGGTCTGAAATCTCTTCCCTTTTAGAGGTGATTTTAGTTTTGGGAAAATCCAGAAGTTACAGGGCACCAAATCTGGGCTGTAGAGGGGCTGAGTCACATGTTTTACAAAAAAACTCTGCACAAGATGTGATGCATGAGCAGGTGCATTGTCCTGATGAAGCTGCCAATCACCAGTTGCCCATAGCTACAGCCTTGTGATTCATCCAAATAGTTTCTGTGGAGGAATGTCCAAACTAAATGCAAAATTTAATGCAACTTCATTGCCCTACTCAGTCACTTTGAATGTGACAGCCTCCTAGTGCACATGCTCACTCAACAGTGTCTCCTGCCCCCACTGACTAGTACAGTGAAGTCATCATTGTTCACGCATGCACATTCCAGTCCACTCTCCTCGGCTGCCTGGTTAAATAGATATCGTGCAAACTGTTCTCGTTATATTAACAGTGGCTGGAGTTTTTCTGGACAGACCTCGCCATATACCTAGAATGAAATTTTTCAGGCATAGGACATGTATATGTTCGGCACTACCAAACAGTCTTCTAAAGCAATTGCACCAGTTTACACCCAGACAGCATAGGAGACTTCTCATCGCTTCAGGTCTGTGCCAACACCTGGTATTTTCAGTCATTTAAAATTTTAGTCATTCTCGTTTGGGTGCAGTGGTTTCATTTCGTATTTCCTTGATAACTTTAGAAATTGAGCTCATTCCCATAGGCTCTTTGGCTAATGAATAGTCTCTTTTGTGAAGCTACCTGCTCCAGACTTTGGACCGCTCTCCTGTTGGTTTGTCTGTCTTCTTCTTGCTGATTTTGACAGCATTCTCTCCATATTCCAAACACGAGACCTTAACTGGATAGATGAACTGCAGATTTCTTCTCTCATTCTTGGTTTGTGTTCACTGGAATCGGTTCTAAACTGAGGGCTGGTTTCTTTCCTGTGTGTCCTTATTCCTGCTGTGATTAGCCTTTTTCAGGGGTCCAGCTGCAGTGTGGGGTATTTCCTCAGGCCCCTCCACCTCAGTGTCCCCTGAGCTTGTGGCAGCTGCTTGCAGATGAGCAAATGCCACAGAGGAAGGTGTGACCCCAAGTGTTTGGCCCACATCTGTGGTGGTCTTTTCTTCATGGTGTCGGTGACTTAGGTTTCTGCTGCCTTGGTGGCTCTCTGGTGTCTTCAGACAGACTCTGTAATGTTTAGTTGGGTGTCTCTGGTTGTCATCGGTGGTCAGGTTGGTGTTGTCAGCAGAAAAAATGCTCCCCAAAGATATGTTCACTTTCTAATTCCCGGAACGTGGAACACTACCTTCCATAGCCTAAAGACAAACAAGAACAAAAAACAAAAACCCGTAATCAGGTGAAGGGTCTGGAGAAGAGCCTGTACTGGATTCTGTGGGTGGGCTCTGAAATGGTGGCCGCAAGTGGTGGCTTGTTACAGCAGCCTCAGTGACTAATACTGTTGGTCTGATATATAGCTTCTTTCAATGAGTAACAGTTTAATAACTTTGTGACAGTTTCTAGATTTTAATTGTTATTTCAGATTAAATTAGTGGAATGCAATTGTTTCTTTGCTTATAGTGGTGACAGGTGTGCGGTTTTTGATACGTTGTGAAAAGAAGCTCCGCAGAGCAGGTCTCTCTCACTGCATTAACAGACTCAAGCAACTCATTTGATGAAATTCAGACAGGTTGAAAGTCTGATTCCCATTCTTAGTTTTCTCTAGTGTGTGGGTGTGTAGTGTCTTGTATTAAAAAAAAACTTGTTCAGATACTGATTAAAAACATCTTGTGGAAAAAACATAACTTACAGTGGAACCATTATAGATGAAGAAATTTAGATTTATAGTCCAACTAGATTATTTAATTAAAACAGTCATCATTACAACTTGCTACAAGAAAAAACTGATAGCTCTGTTTATTCTGACCACTTTGAAACAATGCATGGTGACCCTTAGAAAGATAAACGACTTTATCCTTATGACAGGTAGAAATTGCTGTGTAGAACAGAAGCCCGGAAGCGTCCTGGGATTGCATTGGTTGGTCGTAGCTCCTGCAGCAACTGTTTGACTGTTCTGGATACACGCCTGTCTGCAAGCCCTCCAGAGCAAAGCCAGTGTCTTCGCACCTTCACTGATTCGTTCGCTAAAGCATTACCTTGGACCAAGTGCTGTCCCAAGTACTGAAGGTACTGTGAGCCACGGCCAACATGGTTCCTGCTCTCATGGTGTTTACAGCCCAATGGGAGGCAGGCAACCAAAATATCTTAAATGAGTGTGTTACTGCAGACGGTGGTAAGTGATCTGAACGGAAGGAACTTGAATCTGTGAGAACAGGGAATGATAGATCTCCACTGGAGGGATCAAGGAAAGACTGATGATGAACTGGTATCTGAGCAATGTCTCAGGCACGCAAATCAGCGCACAGAAAGTCATATGATGCAAAAAAGCATGTCACCAGTGAGGAATTGAGGAAATGTGACCAATTCTCAGAAAGTTAGGAGTCGTGTTAAGAAAGATGATGTTGGGAGGGTATTCCATGCAGAATCTTTAAATCAAGTCAGGGGTATAGACCCTTGTCTTAGAAACTGGAAATCTCTATTAATATGCTGGGGTTCCCAGAACATAATACCATATACTGGGCAGCTTAAACAACAGAAATTTTTTTTTTTTGTAGTTCTGGAGCTAGGAAGTTCAAGATTAAGGTGCCCTCAGGGTTGGCTTTTCCTGGGGCCTCTTTCCTTGGTTCGCAGGTGGCGCCTTCTCACTGGTCCTCTGTTGGCCTCTTCTCTCTGTGTGTACATCCTTGGTGTCCAGGGGCCCCCACCTTCTGGACTGCGGACCGGTATTGGTCCAGGCCTGTTAGGAATGGGCCGCACAGCAGGAGGTGAGCTTCAGTGAAATGTGCTTGAATCATCCCAAACCATCCTTCCTGCCTCGCAGTCCCTGGAAAAATTGTCTTCCGCAAAACCGGTCCCTGATGCCAAAAAGGTTGTGAACTGCTACGGATGTTTATTCTTATAAGGACTGAATATATGTGTCTCCTGTAGCATGTCTGTATTTGGAGTGAGGAAGTGATTAAGGTGAAACGAGGTCATAGGGGGGATCCTGATCCTTATCAGGAGACACCAAAGAGCTCCCCCGTCACGCACACACTAAGGAAAGGCCATGTGAGCTCACAGGAAGAAGGCATCCAACTACAGTCTGGAAAGAGCGCCCTCACCAGAAACTGAATTGGCTAGAACCTTGGTCTCGTAGCCTCCAGAACTGGGAGAAAACAAACATCTGTTGTTCGAGCCGCTCAGTTTGTGGTATTTCATTATGGCAGCTCCAGCTGACTCATTCATAAGACACCAGTCATGTTCACTTACATCGCTAGCTTTATGACTTCGTTTAACTTTAATTACCTCTTTAAAGATCTTTTCACCAAATACAGTCACATTCTAAGCCACCAGGTAGATTAGGGCTTCAACATAGGAATTTTGAGGGGAAGAGCACAATTCAATTCATAATAGAAGCTAATGAAGGTTTGTTGAGCTCCAGCTTTATTGAAACATTATTGCCATACATATACATATGTTGACTTCCATGTAACATGTAAATTGAAGGTGTACAATGTGATGATTTGATGTTTGTATATATTGTGAATAGATGATCACAATACAGTAAACCCCCACCCATAATTACCACAGTTTTGGGTGGTGTTAACATATGAGATCCACTCTTTAAACAACGTGTGGTCACCAGGCTGCACAGTGGGCCCCCAAACCTGTCCATCTGACAGCTGGGAGTCTGTGCTCTCTGACGGACACCTCCCCGTTTCCCCACCCCCAGCCCCTGGTGACGAGCCACGCACCTTTCATTTCCGTCAGTGCAGCTTTTTGTAGACTCCACATATGAGTGAGATTATATAGTATTTGTCTTCCTCTGACTTATTTTACTTCTCACGATGCTATTGAAGGTTTTTTGTTTTTTTTAAATGGCAAGACTGGCTTTAATTCTCAGATGGAGAATACCACTCTGTTTGTGCTGTGGAGGGAAGGTCAGAGGGAGCCAGAGTGGATTCGGGCTGTCTCATCAGGGGTCTGCTGCGGAGGCTCGGGCAAGACGCAGCACCCGCGGGGATGGCAGTGTGGGGTGGGGATGGGTGCGAGCAGAGGTTCGGGCACGGCATCAACAGGACGCAGCAATGAGGGACATGAGGGACGGAAGCGTTCAGCATAGGGAATGGGGAAAAGGCAGATTTCAAGATTGACTCCAAATGTTTAGACGAGCAGAGGTGCAGTAGGAACACTGGGGGAAGTTTGGTCTTAGATTTGTAGAGTTGAGGTGCTTTTGAGATGTCCGTGTGGGAATGCGGCGAAGTGGGCAGTTGGACATACGGGTAAGGAGTTTGGAGGAGAGATTTGGGACGGAGCTAAGAATTTCAGAGTGTCGGGCCTACAGATGGTCACAGCACTTAGTGTACGGCCTGGCGTATTTTAAATTCTTGATAAACAGTTTTTAATAAAAAACAAATTAATTGTGGTATAAACTGTCTTATCACCATGAGCTAGAGCAGGATTTAGAGACAGTGCGTGACCATTTCTTTAGAAAGGTTATCTGTTGGGGAAGAAATTAGCAGAATGTATCTCCAGTGTAACAGAAATGATTCTTTGAATCATATGATATTTTGTGTGTGGGTAATTGACTTTCCTAGTAAGTATTTTGGAAGGAGGTTGGGAAATGAACCCAAGCTATGAGAGTAAGAGGAAATTTGGCACCTCTTTACATTTTAAAAAATTTATTTATTTACTTTTAGAGAGAGGGGAAGCGGGGGAGGAAGACAGAAACGTCTTTTGTGAGAGAAACATCAGTTGGTTGCCGCTCGTAGGCCCTGTGACTGGGGAGTGGACCGGGGACTTCAGTTTGTGGGAGGATGCCCAGCCCACTGAGCCACACCAGTCAGAGCGCCTCCTTCCATTTTCTCGAGAGCCCTGGAGCGCACAGCTGTCTGATCTGTGGTTGCGTAGCCCACAGAACCAGCAGGCGGTTATCTACACAGATGCTCGAACAGGAGTGCTGTTTATGCTCGGCTGCAAATCTGTCAGCCTCACAACAAATAGCAAAGACTCAACAGATATCTTAGCAATTACCACAGCTAAACCACGAAGGATGAGAAAGATAAGGACCCAAGGTCATATTGAAATCATCTTCTGTCAAAACCTGACATCACTATTTCCTGGACGATTAATGGCTTTTGCTGAGTCCGGAGGGATGGGCAGATGAACCAAGGAGTATTCCCTTGGACTTTGAATTCTACGCTGCAGAGTGGAAGGGTGAGTGAACCCAGCCCTTCTTGTCTCATGAGAACAAGAGTGGAGCCTGTTTTTAAAGGACAGCTAATTAGCCCTGGCTGGTGTGACTCACTGGATCGAGCGCTGCCCTGTGAACCAAAGGATTGTTGGTTTGATTCCCAGTCAGGGCACATGCCTGGGTTGCAGGTCTGGTCAGGTCCCCAGTAGGGGGCACCTGAGAGGAAACCCATATTGATGTTTCTCTTCCTCTTTTCTCTCTCCCTTCCCCTCTGTCTAAAATAAATAAATAAAATCTTAAAAAAAAAAACCCTCAACAACTATATGAGCTTTAGTTACAACAGTAGCTGCTGTTAGTTTGAGGAAAAGAGTAGGTATATAGAACAGAAAATATTGACATAATAAATATTTGTCCTCCCACATTGTCTTTTTTTAAAAATGTAGTTCTCAAACTATCACAGGAGATAACTTGCTGAGAAGTATAAAGGTTTTATTTGACGTTGTCCTGATTTTCAGAACTCCATTTTAAAGAAGCAAAGTACTCATATTCAATGCTTGCGTACCCCCTGTTTGCCAGGCTGGGGCTGCAGTGGTCCCTGTTCTCTTGGGGCTCACAGCCCCTCCCAGGAGACAGACATTAAGCAACTAATTAATTACAAGTCTGATCAGGGTCATGAAAAGAAACCCACGAGGTGCAAATGGATGTGCCTGGACTGGTGGGTTGGGAAAGGTCTCTCTGGGGAAGGGGCATCTGGACTGAGGCTTCCGAGATGAGTGAGAATTAAAGGATGAGAATGGGGGGAGGGGCGTTCCAGATGGAGGAGGCAGCATGTTGACAAGCCAGGGCCTGAGAGTGCAGCAAGCCCCAAGAGGTGAGGCTGGACTGAAGGGGCCAGCGGCCTTGAACCTTGGTGAGAATTGTGGCTTTTATTCTCAGGGCAACCAATATGCTGTGACAGCTTTTAAGAATGGAAGTGATATAACCATATCTCTGTTTTTAAAAGAGCACTCTGGCCTCAGTGAGAAGAAGCCAGAGAAGGTGAGCCGAGTCTGGCTGGTGGGCTGTGCTCCTCAGGCAGGTGAGAGGCGAGAGGTGAAGTGTGGTTCAGGGCAGAGGTGATAGGGCCTGGACCCGAGTGACTGCAGTGGGGCTGGGGGAACCGGGTGGACCAGGTGTATTTAACTTGGCAAAACTAATGTTTGTGCAATTACTTATGTGTATTTTTTCTTATAGAAAATCTCAAAATGTAAACATAAAAAAGAAAATAAGCACCCAATCTCATCTCCTAGGGAGTTGCATTATTCATTTGGTGTAAATCCTTTGCATCTCTCTTTCATACGTGTATAATATATATTCACTTTAAAAATCAGTTTGTATGCAGGGGTAGGCAAGAGTAGGTTTACAGTTATAATACAAAGAAATAATACAATAACTAATAAATAATGATACAAGAATAAACTCTCACACGCTCACTATTGTAAACCTACTTTGCTCACCTCATATTGTTTTACAGCCTATATATAGCATATACATTGTTTTATAACTCGTTCTTCTGATAATATCTCTTCTAGCATTCGGTGTAAGTTCTTGGCCTCTGCTGATCATTGAAATACTTTACTGTGAATTTGCACGTTTCTCCGGGAGAAACCCCTATCAGTATATATAGGAAGACCCAGGGTGTCTTTGCGGAGCCTGCCATTCACAGTCCTGAACGGAGTTAATTTCTGGCCTGGAAGAAAGACTGCATGACAAGTTGGCTTCTGAGCCATAGAAGACGGGGCCTTGGGAAATGCTTTGTAGAAGCTCCAGTCGCCAGAGCTGTGCGGTAGGGCAGGCAGCCACTGCTGGGGCTTCTCCAGGCTGTTGGTGGGGCTGGTGAGATGCTCACAGGGCTCAATTGCATCTCTTAGTGGTCTAAAGAAAAGCTTGTCATGGAATGAGAAAGAACCACCGAATAGTTTCCTACCGAGTGAGCTGAAGCAGGCATACTCCCTCAAGACCCGCTGAAGGAGAGGTTAAGAAATGAAGTACTGAAAATAATGCACAGGGTGGGGCAAAAGGAGGTTTACAGTTGCAAGTGTGGAAACACAGAGTTTATTCTTGTAGTATTATTTATTAATGATTGTGTTATTTTTCATGCGAACAACTGTAAATGCTGCGTGATTGTGTGCGAGAACACTGCGTGTGATTGCATGTGCTCTACTTTTCTACGACTAGCAGCACAGCAGGTCTGGTAGCACAGCATCAGCACACACACGCAAGTAATGCATTGCGCTTGGGCGTCAGGAGGGCTACAGTGTCACTAGGCGATCGAAGTTCTTCAGCTCCATGATAATCTGACGAGACCACCATCACATATGCAGTCCCTTGTTGACCGAAACATTGTTATGTGGTGCAGGGCAATTTTCAGTTAATTAGCTGTGCTAATGTGTGCCAGAGTGCCGTACCACAGGTCTTAGGAGAGCGTGTATAGGGAGACTAGGCTGTCAGTTTTGCATAAGATAAAATTCACTTCTTCCCTTTGCTTTCTGAGAGGCTGTTTGCTTCTCTGCATTGGTGAGCAGCTGTCTTCATGGGAGAGGCTGGAGAAGGGTTGCTCCTGGTGAATATAAAGATGAGTTTGCTTTCAAAGACCCATGCAATGGATGAAAAGAGAAGATGTTTTAAGAAGGCTTTTTCTGTTATTGGACCAGCTTATGGATGGAGGGCCTTCAAGCTTTTTGAGGGGAAGAGGGGTATACATACTCCTCAGGTATATCACAAAAAGTGACAAAACCAAGCATTGAACTTTTTTTTTTTACACAAAACTGAAGTACTGCTCCATGGCCCCAAGGGACCAGTTCTTTTTATGTTTCTCATCTTAGTAGTTC
Source organism: Tonatia bakeri (assembly GCA_004024845.1). Taxonomy (NCBI): domain Eukaryota; kingdom Metazoa; phylum Chordata; class Mammalia; order Chiroptera; family Phyllostomidae; genus Tonatia; species Tonatia bakeri. Next base: position 8,697 of record PVIA01012389.1, read on the forward strand.
ACTCTTGTCCTACTCAGGGGAGAGCTTCGGGTCCCTTCTGACCTGGAGTTCTTCGGTGTCTCCATAACTATGCCATGAAGGGTTGCTATAGCAGGATTTGCGGTGCACCAAGGCCACCACCCCCATGCCGCTCTGTGCTCAGTTTCTTAGTGACTGGTGAATAGAGTTTCATTTATTCATTTAACAACCACTTAGGGTATCACTGTGTTAGGTGCTGAGCGTACAGAAATAAATATGTTGAAGTCACTGCCCTCAAGGAGTTCATAGCGTAAATGAATCTTTTGTGGCTGCGCTGGTGATCTAATATCAGAGAGTAAGCCTAATGCTAAATGCTCTCGTCTCTGGTGTCTAATAATGGTGCAATCTGCTCAGCTACAGAGTACGCTTCTATAATGAAATTAGCTCATGTGCAATTAGGTTAAGGTGAATAATGGCAGTTTATATGCTTTTCACCCTATTAAGAGGACCAAAATAGCAGGAGTAGAATTAATAACCTTCAGCAGGCAAGGCAAGTGCCCTCAGCTCAACTTTTGCACCTGTAAGAACTCTTTCTGCTCTGTTGAAAGAATTTTAAAACAAGTGCCTATGCCCAGGGCTCCATCCCTAGAGATTCGCACCCCTGACCTTGAGGGGTCTCAGCCAGCAGCCAGTGTATGTCCTCCTCTGTCTTCTCTGTCTCTGGGAAACCAGCGTGTCCATCTTACTGCTCCTGGGTCATTTTAATATTTCCTGCAGCAGCCCTTTGCTTCCATCAGCTGCTGGTTTGCGTCTAAAGCATTAACTGTGCGTGCGTGTCTGTGTGTGTCGTTGCACGTGTGCTCAGGTTACCACAGGTTTTGAGTGGTCTCGTGCAGTCTTCCCCATCCTGTATTTCCCGTGAGCCCTGTGCTGCCATCCAGAGGGCCAGGTTGGTCAACATCCGGGGGAGTTTTGGTCCTCCCATTCCCTCTGTGGTAGGTAGGCAATTAGACAGACACAGCAGAGCAAGGACAATGGGCCAGGAGCAGAAAGTCACTAGGGCGGAAAGCCCCAGGTGCCTAGCAACCGGCAAAACTGGGGAAACAAGGACCTTGCCCCTAGAGTAACCTTTCCTCCCCTGTCTATGGCCGTATCTCTGGTCATGTGGTTTAGACCCCCTGACCTTTCATATCACTGGCCATGAAGTTCAGACCCTCCCCTGACCTTCCCTCCCCCGGCCTCCAAAATGTGGCTCTTCTGACTGTGGCTCCAGCTGGAGAGTGGGACGGCTGGGAGCCCATCCCTTTCCCAGTGGTTTAAACACAGCAGGGAAGTTCATGCCCTGCTTACCGTTTCCTGAACTGGACATGGGGCAAGGGCTGACCCATCTTGATATCATATGGGAAGAGAGACTGACGGCTGCTTTGGAATCCCTTTCTGTTTGGACCGACTCTGTGGTGACCTTCAGTAGGCAACAACACGCCCGCAGGGGTGCAGGAGTTCAGTGACCTAGTTTACTCCAGGGAGACAGACCCTCAGTGACCTTCACTGGGCGCGGTGCCCCAGGGGCATGAGGCTGGCCAGTCACAGAGCTCCCCCTCGGGGCCAGTGCAAGCCAGCAGGAAGGCCGGGTTGGAGGAGTAAAGAATACAGTGCACTTGGCCAGGAGGGCTTGCTTTGAAAATGTCCTCAAGAAAAATGATTCTGAAAGGGTTGCTTGTGGGGGTGGAGAGTTTCCAGTGACAACCCACAGCCGTGTCTCCCGGCTCCACCATTGTCTTCCTGCCCCACAGTGGCAGACCATTGAAAAACCAGAGGTTGCTGTGAGGAGAAATCTATTTATTAAACCTCTGCATTTGAATGCCAAGAGTTAAAAAGATGGTTGCATTTGTTTATACCACACACGTGCAACACCCACAGGAGAGCTTACCCTCAGTTTGCTTTCTGAGTTGTAAGTGAAGGACACCTGGTCAGTCACTGTTGCTCTGCGCCCCAGAGAGCCCTGTCTGCCAGAACGAAAGGGTGCTCAGTGCGCCTGTGACCACACACCCACCTCCCCAGTGGGCGGGGAGGTGTGCTCCGTTCTGGGAATTCAGCCAAAGTTCTGATCTGTTCTTTCTCTTAGTTCCTGTTTCCACAAGTTATGTCACAGTTAGGCTGAGGAAAGGGGAGAGAAGACTCATTAAAATGAAAGATATGAGCAAATAGATACATTTGGAATGAAGAACCAGTGAATCCATTGTACTGGCAAGTATTCTCTTTGAAGGAGAATGAAACGTTCACATCCCACCGTGATGATCAGAACTTGTCAATAGTTCCTGGATCCTTCCATGGCACCTTCCCCGCACCCCCACCCAATCCAACATCTAACATCTGCTCCTGCCTCGGCAGCAACAGCCCACACCGATGCCGCCTGGCTCCACCATGGCCCCACCTTCCACACTTCGAGCTGCAGCGTGGCAGACCATTTAAAAATCGCAGATATGGCCATGGGACTCACTGTAAAATACTCTCCCAGGGCTCGCCATGCCCCATACACCTCCCTTGTCCTCGCATCCCATGAGTTGCCCACCCCAGGATCAGGAACCCTTAGGCGGCCTCCACTCGCATCACCACCTCGTCTCTGCTTACTCCCTGTAGTGCTGGGGTTCTCTAGAGAGGCAGATGGTATGTGTGTGTGTCAGGAAGAGAGGGAGAGATTTACTGGTTAACATGGTTATGGAGGGTGCTAAGTCCAGGCCCTTCAGGGTGGGCCGGCAGGCTGGAGACCCAGGAGAGCTGATACTTCAGTTGCAGGCCGAGGCAGACTGCTACAGAATTCTCTCTTCCTTGGGGTAGGCTGTCTTTTTTCCTCAGGCCTTCAGTTGATTGGATGAGACCCACCCACATTGCCCAGAGCAATCTGCTTTACTCGAGTCCACTGATTAACAGGTTAATCTCATCCAAAAAAACCACCACAGAAATATCCAGAACAATGTTTGAATAAACATCTGCGCACCCTGTGGCCCAGCCAAGCTGACACCTGAAATTAACTAATACTCCCCCTTGGCTTCTTGTCATCTGTCCACACTGCACTTCTTCCAGTTATTTTCTTGAAGTGCTGGACTCACGGCCCTGCACACGCTGTGTCTCCAACCTGGAGTGCTTTTAAGTCTGGCCCATCCTTGCTGACCCATCATGCATCAGCTGAAGTTCATTTACTTGGAGAAAACCTCCCTGATCTCCCCAGCCGGGTTTATCCCTCAGATATACATCGCCAGAGCACACTGAACTTCTAGTGTCACACTTAGAGTTACTCGGTTACTTGTCCAGTGCTAGCTATTGCACTAGACTTCAGACTCCGTGAGGGCAGGAAGCATCATCTGTTTTGTGATTGTAAGTCTGGCGTTTACTGGCTGTTCAAAGATCATCCAATGAATGAGTGAATGAATGAATTGAAAGTGTACACTGTAGTTCTGGCTGGTGTGGCTCAGTGGATTGAGTGCTGGCCTGCGAACCAAAGGGTCACCAGTTTGATTCCCAGTCAGGGCACAAGCTTGGGTTGCAGGCTGGGTCCCCAGTAGAGGGTGTGTGAGAGGCAACCATGTATTGGTGTTTCCCTCTCTCCCTCCTTTCCTCTCTCTCTAAAATCATTCAATCAATCAATTAATCTTAAAAAAAAAAAGAAAGTGTACACTGTATTAAAAGCTTACCAAGTACAAGGCTTTTAACCACACATACAGTCCTGTGAAGTAAATATTATTATTTTCACTTTTGCAGACAGGCCCACAGAGGTTATATACTTGCTGAAAGTTATGTTACTAGTATTATCTGAGCTTCGAATAAAATAGTACATGTCACCACTGGCACTTACAGCAGTTAATAAGGGTCAGACACTGTTCTGCACCTTCGACAGCTTACAGCCACCTAGTGAAACAGGTGGTCCTGAAATGCCCTGCAGTGTTCCTTGCCTCCTGGTGTTTGCCTTGGAGCGTAGCCTGTGCACGTCTCAGGAATCTGTAATCTGGGATTTGAGGGAAAGCTGGTCCCCTCTTCACCCTGTGGTCTTTTCTGGACCATTTTCAGCTCTCTTTTCCTCTGCCCAAGTAAATAAGGCAAGTTAGGAAGCCCATTGGCCAAACAGATGTCCAGTTGAGGAACAGAATGCTGCTCTCCCCTTCTTGAAGGTACCCCTAATCTGTACCAGAACCCCCTGGCCTCCAGCCGTCGTGAATGTGGGTGGAGAAGCTCTTCTCTTCATGATCACAAAGCAGCCCTCTCTCCCTGTCTCCCCTTAGGTCAACGTACTAGGGGTTGTGGGGCAAGCCAGGTTGTCTGGGTTGGATCTCAGTGACATGGGGAAGGGGTGTGTGTGTGTGTGTGTGTGTGTGTGTGTGTGTGTATTCGGGAGAGTGGATATCAGATCGTATCTGGTGCCAATAAATAATGAGATTTGGTTTTCTGAAATCTAGTACATACAAGTATATTTTGAGGTTCTGTCTTCCCAATATAACTTGAAAATAACTGCAATCCCAGAATATGGAGGCATTGTTAGCTGAATGCCTCTTCATTGTGTTGAATTCCGAACTGACACTTTAGGAGACTTAATTCCCCAGATGATGAGGCAGGGCTTTTTTTTTTCCCCTATACCGAGTCACAGTATTAACAGTGCAGCCAAATGTGGCTCTTCTGTGAAAAAGTTTCATTTTCAAAGACATTTAGACAGTTTTACGGCTGACTTGAAGCATTTGTCTCTAACCACTGAGTTAATATTGTGTTGTCATCCCTGTGGATTCTTGCTGACAGTCGAAGGACAGGTGAGTTGTAGGAAGTACAAAGCTTTTCAATTAATTTATGATCCTGTTTGGTGTAAAACCTGTAATTACTTTGTGGTCGTTGCTGTTGCCAAGAAAAAAGAAAAGTTTAAAACCTGTCTTATGGAAAAGTACTTTTTTGAACTTGAAAGATGGCATAGGTTAAAAAAAAATTATGCCCCCCCTTCAGAGGGGAAGTGGGGAGGGATGAAGATTTCTGGCTTATTCTGTTCCCTAAGCAGCAATTTTGTATTGTATATACTTACTGATGAACAGGGCAATTGTTTGGTTTTTAAACCCTATTTTCACATTTTTAATTAGACATCTCACACCCAATTCATTCATTCACTCTTTCATTCCTTCATCTGTTCATTCATTCAACAAATACTTGTAAGTGCCAAGGTGCCCAGGGGCTGTTCTGGGCTTGGGGTAGAGTCGTGCGCATGGGAGAGGCTCCTGCCCTCTTGGACTCCCGCGGGTGGGGGTGACTGGGTGCAAACAATACACAAATAAGTAAATTAGCAAACAAGGTAATGCAAATGGTGTTGACTGTTGTGCAAACAATAGATATCGGTAATGTGATGCAGTATGTGGATGCTGGGGAAGGAGGCAGCTAGTCCATGCAGACCTGCCCCAAGCATTCTAGACTCAGGACACTAATGCCTGAGGAAGGTTCCCCGTGCCCACCCCGCTACCTGGTTTTGCAAGGTGGTACTGCACACTTGGCAGGTGGAAATACAAGCCTTTGCAAGAATCTGGCAAATCATTAGCAGGACTCTCTTTGGACTCCTTGTTCAGCTAAGTAGAGCATATAGCTTCTTTAGGGAAAAGAGAAGAAAGCATCGAAAGTCTTAAACAAGAGTAAGGTTCCCCAATCGCTGCCTTAATCAAATTCATTATAACTAAGTATATATTTAAAACATTTTTATAATTAACTTAATTTTGGTGTAAGTAATAATACTTGAATTCCTTCACGATGTCTACGGGCATCCTGATTTAGGAGACGGGAAGAATTGAGCGTCCTGATGTAAATCTTCGGCTTTCGTTAAGTGTTTGTTCTGAGTAAAGCCCAAATGCTTGTGGTATAAATAGGGCAACATTTCTAAGGATTAGCCACCCTGGGAAAAATACGTGGTTTGAAAAACGGTACTACCATAGGCTCTCTGCATTCTCTCCAGCCACCGTATTTTGACAGCTAAGACAATGAGATAAAAACAAACAAGTGTTTAACACTTACACACGTGCACACACACGCAAGCAGGCACAGAAAGATCAGTGCAGAAATGTGAGTTCGTGCTTTGGGTTTCACGGACAAATCCAGACTGTGGTGCAGGGATGGTGGTCTGGCAGTGCTCCTGCCCTGTGCCGGGACAGAGTACACGGGTCACCCTCTCCGCTTCCCTGGGAGGCTCTGCAGAGGGCTCCTGGCAGCCGTGACCAGTGACTGAGGGCCTTGCTCCACAGACTGGTTGCATGGAGACCAGATCTAAGTCAAAAATGCATTTATTCTGAGAGAACTTGGCCTCTACTTGACCTAACATGGAAAGTCAATGCCTTGTTGGAGTTAGGAAGGCAGCCTCACACAGCAGTTCGGAGCAGACGCCCTGGGATTTGACAGCCAGGTCACATCCTGACCCTGCAACCTACCACCTGTGCAGTTCTATAAGTGGCCTGACCTCTCTCTCATTCATGAAATGTGGGTCATCATAGGGCCAAACCCTTATGTCGTCAAGAAGTTTAAATGGAGACCTTACCACACTTGGTGACCCAGGGTAAAAGCGCAGTAAACATTAGTTTTTTATCATTTCCTCCATCATGGTTACTGGGTTCTACCTGGTGTCCAGGTGGGGCTGCTTGTGCCCTTTTGTGTTTTGACAGCTGCCGGTTCTCTGTGAAGCACCAGGAAAGCTGCGTCCGGGGGAGTGGAGGTGCTGCTGGGAGGAGAGCGCGTGCTGCCGTGAACTTGGCTCGGGAAGCGGCTCGCTCTCAGGAGTCTCCCAGCGGTGGAATGCGCTCTTGGAGACAGGCTGCTGGGGCTGTCCTCTGTGCGGAAAGAGACACGTCTGGGGATTTTTAAAGGAATGTAGCCGATCCAGTAGGAGTTGTCTCCAAAGGGTTTTCTGTCGGGCTGACTTGAATGTGCGTGTGTGTTCGTATAAAATGCGTGTCTCAGAGTTGTTGGGGGCTGTCTGTGAGCCCACCACTGTACTAACCATCACCTGTGGACTGGATAATTTGTACATATGTCCTACTATTTTTTTAAATGCCTTTTAAAAAATAATAGCCTTTGTCACTGGGTATTTTCTCAATCATTTAAAAACATTTACTGTGAAACATTTCAAACATGCACAGAAGTAGAAACAACGGCACAGGGGACCTTGGCTTCAACAGTTTTCAGAGTGTGGACAGTCTGATTTCATCTGCACCTCTCTCGCCCAGCCCCAGGTTATTTGGGCAAATCCCAGACAGCATGTCATTTCTTTTTGTGGATACTTCAGTTCGTAAAATACTTCAGTGCTCTAAAAGCACTCTTCTGCAAAAATAAACCCCACACTATCTTTATCACACATTCAGAAATGTACAATTACTTTCTAATGTCATAAAATGTTAGCAGTTTTTTTTTATTCACATCTTTCTGATTGTGACATACATTTTTAAGTTTATTGTAACTGGATTTCATAGAAGGTCCAGGGTGAGGCTGCTCTTCTCCAGCAAGAGGAGCTGCTTCTGCTGGTTCAGGGGATTCGGCAGTTCGGGATGGTGGGATTGCCCACCAAAAGGCCCGAAGGCACATCTCAGCTCTGTCTGTGTAAACTCCCCACCCCTGTAGGCTGTGCCCTAGATGGAGTCCCATGCGTGGTGTCAGAGAAAGTCCACTCCAGGAGAGGTGCTGTGCAGTCCTACTGGTCGGCAGCTCTCGTGGCCGCAGTGGCCAATGAGGCGGAGTTGAGAGAATTATGATGTGGTACCCAAGAGGTGTCCGAAAGGAGGGTTCTCCACGAGACTGTATTTGTAGGATGAGGTCAGAGAAATACTGCACTTTAACCCATAATGTCCTGTGTGACATTCCCAGGTTCATAGGAGGCCAGATGTTGCTGTGTCTCCAACCCCAAAAGATGGATTGAGTTTTGAAGGAAGCAATATTGAATAGAGTCAAACACGTTGTCTTGGCTGATAACAGCAATAGCAACAATACTAGTGGTTACCATTTGTGGTTGGCTGTCCGTATCTGTGAGTTAGGTTTCTTCTGATTGAACCAACTACAGATTGAAAATATTAGGGGAAAAATCCCAGAAAGCTCCAAAGAGCAAAACCTGAATTTTCCACACACCAAATAATTTGAATCTACTCAAATGAAGTGATGTGTAGGCCTACCCTGCTGTAGTCTACATGCAAATATAGGTTATATGCAAATATAGGTCATATGCAAATACTCTGCCGATTTATATAAAGCACTCAAGCATTCAAGAATGTTGTTATCTGTGGGTGTCCCAGAACCAATCTCCAGCGATGTGAGGGATGGCTGTAATGGCCATTACTAAAAGCTGGCTTCTATATACATTCTAGATACATTATCTGATGTTCTTATATACAATCTCATTTAATTTTGATCACAGTTCTATCAATATGCTTTAATATGGTTTCTTGACAAAAGAAGTAGCTGAGAAGTTAAGTAGTTCTCCATAGTAAAATAACCAGTAAGAAGTGGACCCTAAATTAATCTGACTCTAAAATGATAACCAATTCATTTTTTTAGGACCTTAAGTTAACTCCCCAGCAATACCATTGAAAATTTAAGGGAAGAAATGTATATAAATGTGTATACCAGTCACAGGTTTTCATATGAATGCAGTTAATATCTGAAAAAAGGAACAGTGCAACCCGCCAACGATATTCCAAAAGTTGCAGGGGTGCGGGGAGGGAAGCTGAAAGCAGTATGATGAGTTAAAGATTTCATTAAACCACATTTAGGAAAAAAGAAACAAGGGAAACAGCAGAGAGAAGCCCTTATCACACAGGACCTGTTCACCCTGAGTGGCGTCCTGAGGACGCAGCCCAGAGACAGGACAGGACTGGACGGGACTGGACTGGACGGGAGGGGAGCCGCCCCACAGCCAGCGCTCCTTCAGCCCTGGCAAGTGTAGGGCATGTATGGAACTGCCCCCCCAAAAATATTGTTTTAGGGAACTGATGTGTGGGGCACTGTTGGTGTTGTTAAGCGTGGTAACTAGAAAGATGCTACCACAGCTTGTTATTTGGGGGGGGTACATATAGTATGTTCCAGCAACATGCTGTGGCAGGTGTAGGGGCAGTAGTGGGTCTGGTGAGAGCTGGATCTTGCAATCAGAAACCTCCATTACCACACGTTTCCCCTGCTGCCTCCAGCAGGAGCCAGCCGGGGAGGGGCATTGCCTTTGCTTTGGCCAAAGCCCTGGTGTCGGTGCCCTTGCCTGTGCTGGGACAGAGGGGCAGGGGCGGAAGCCCTGTCTCTGCTTGTTGATGTTTCTTCCTTTGTGACAGGCTTTTGTCCTGACTGAACAGCAGTTTCACTCCTCACCTTAGAGTGTATAGACAGTTGTATCATCTAGTAGGTCTTACTGAAGTCATTAGTCAATCTATCCCAGGAACGTCAAAAGGTATGGTGGCTGAGGGCCAGTTTCGGCTCTCTGTCACGCGAACGTCAATGATAGTTTATTGGAAACTTGTCCGTGTGCCGTCACTGTGCCAAACCCTTTGTTTGTGACCTTGTTTGGTCTCACAGTAGCCATTTGAGATCATTCTTCTGGTAACTCTGTCTTACAGAGCAGGAGTCTGAAGCCTGGGGGGGGGGGCGCTGCAGGGATTCCCCACAGCGTAGTACCTGAGGCCCATTGGCTACGTCTGTCTGCCTTCTGTGCCTGGCACATAACCAGGTATTTTTTTAAGTGAGCTATGTTACTCGTGCCACAAAATTCACTCTTAAAGTATACAGTTTAGTGCTTTTTAGTATATTGACAAAGACATGCAAGCATCACCACTGTCTAATTCCAGAACGTTTTCATTGCCCCAAAATATAGAGTCGAGACTGGGCTGGGTGGAACGCTTCTGATTTGGGAAGGGGTGGGAGTGGAGGACTGGGAGCTGGGAAGGACTGAACTGGAGCCCCCTGACCCCCAACTCCTTATCAGTAGCCGAGCTCACTGTCTTTTCACATTCTTCTCCTTTGTTCCTCCCTCCCCTTCCCCACCATTAACCTTTTTTTTTCTTTATCACCTGTTTCCACCATGGTCTTTGTGTAAACATTGGGCTATAAATGAGCCTCAAAGAGGTGATCTGCCTGAAGGTGCAGAATGCAAGGTACTGTCCTCCCCAAGGTCTCGGTCCTCCTTGAGAGCAAGGAGGAGCCCAGACGAGTGTGAAAGCCCCACCACTTACCACAGCGCGCCCAGACTTGGGCCTGACCGAAGAGAAGGCTGGCCTGGTGCTCTGAGAGGCTGACCGCCAGCGGGAGGGCACAGTCTCCACCTGGGGCCCCTCCACTGGAGGGTCTCCTGCTTCCTGATTCCTCAGATTGGCCCTGTCTCCTGAATACTGCTGAAGGCCCACTAATGAAATATATTTCCACTGTGGAAGTAATTTGACTGTGATAATTATGAGAATACTCTGAAGGACATAACTGTTTTAAGATTGTTCAAAGCCCTTGGGAACGAATGTCTCTGGGGCTAGTTCCGGGTGTATAAAAGCGATTCAAGGCCGCTGTCGTGTCCGTTCCTGCCACCTTCACTGTAGGCACCTCGTCTCCTTGTAAACACGTGGCAGAGTTTTAATTCAGAGTAATGAACAGTAACTGATGATAATGACAACTTGGTGTTTTTGTCATGTCACATAATTACTGGCAAAAGAATTTGGTGGACCAAACTTGCTTATGGTTAATCTATGAGTGAAACTTAAAGATTTGAACGATGACCAATTTGAGAGAATTCTAAGCTGGGGAATATCCAGGGTTTGGGAGCCTCGTAATGTGATGGGGGGAAGCTGACTTCGGGTCTTCCCACTCTCCACTCTCCACCTGAATGTGCGCTCTCCTTCCGGAGGTTGGAGTCCGCCGGGCAGGAGTGCAATCCTGAGTGCTGCATGCACATATCTGGCTGGCTGGGTGATGCAGGAGCGTGGGAGAGAACTGCAGAGCTGCCCCCATGGCCAGCTCTCCTCAACGTCCTAGTTCCCCTCCTGTGCCGGGCCACTTGATCCCAGCAAAGCTCTGTGCTGGAGCCAAATGCTGTGTCATGCTGTGTGCTGAGTAAGGCCAAGGGGCCAAAACTCTCTGGAGTGGGCCTGAGGAATGATCAAAGTGAGATATGGGGAGTATTAAATGTTGGAAAGGATTTGGAAATGTAACTGGAGACTTGAGCATCCCTTGGACTTTAGACATGCATGCATGCACACCTAATATTTCCTGAGGGCTTGCTCTGTGCCCAGCACTGTGTATGCTAAGTGTCTGTTCTCCACTCCCAGCGGTAGTCCTTTTAGCTCGCCTATGAAGCCGGTAGCTACCACTAGCGTCCCTATTTTACACATGAGGACATGAAGGCCCAGGAAAGTCGTATAACCTGCTCAAAGTCATGAAGCACTTGTAGGGGCAGTGTTTAAAGAGACCTTCTCCTCCCCTTGTTTCTACCCACTCCTGCCTCAGCCAACCTTGGAAGAGAATTTAGACGGGAGGCCCGTGTGCATCAGCTTCTGCAAACAGTGTGGAAAGAGTTGGCATAGTAGCAGCATTTCCAGACCGCTGGGTGTCTCCTCTTGTAGGTAATGGACACTCTTCCCATCAAATCACATCTAGCCCAGACATGCTTGCTTTTAGAAAGAATTATTGCAGAAAGTCACATGGGTTAGGAGAAAAGGGGTGAGGAGGAGGGGTGGCATGTATCATAGTATCTAGAATTTCTAGTGTGAGGTGGATATTATGTTAATATTTTATAAGCAGAGAAATTGAAAAAAGTGGGACCATAGATATGAAAACTGGCTCCAGTAGCAGACCTTGCTGAGTAGAAGCAACCTGTGTGTGGCAGGGGTCATGGGCTTCCTGCCTTACAGGCTCCACCCTGCCCTAAGGGAAGGCCTCTGTCCTTGGAAGAACACTGTGGAAGAAATGAGCCTGAAACAAGGCAGAGTGGCAAATAACAGTTTTTATTTACTTATGAGTAGACACTTATGTTAACCCCAGACTTTTCTTTGCTGTATTTGGAATTGAGTTTGAACAGCTACATTCAGACAGTAAATTGCTGGCTAGCAGAGAAAGTTCATGGAGAGAGAGAGAGAGAGAGAGCGAGTGCGTGTGTGTGTGTGTGTGTGTGTGTGTGTGTGTGTGTGGTAGGGCAGTGAGAAACTGGCTATCTGATATAGCTCTCTTTCAGATTCATGGCATCTGCTGTGGGCAGACTGCTGAGTCCTCAGCCCAAGCCAGGTGCCTGCTGGAGAGACCCCAGGGATGGCGCTCTCCACCTTCAGTGGCACAAGCCGTGGCTTCTTCTGGCACAGCGTCACTAAGTGCTTTCTTCCCACACTGTCCCCTTCCTGAAGCAGTGAGTGAGGGACATTGGGAAGATGTAGTTGGCAGAATACTCTTAGTCCTAGAACCTGACTGTCTCTCAGACAGAAAGGGGGACCCCTTGGTTACCACAGCATCACAGGGGTTGAAGGACACAGTGGACTCCTGGCTCTTGGCCACAGAGGTTTGTGTGAGTGACTTTAAAAAGGAAGCACACTCTGTGCTTGTAAGTGACCCAGACTGATAATGGATAGAATTATTAAATATCCTTTATGTATAAGGCATTTGTATTAGTTGCCTATGGCCACTGTGATAAATTACCACAAATTAGGCAGCTTAAATTAAAACAACAGAAATTATTCTCTCACGTTTCAGAGGCCAGAAGTCTTAAGTAAGGTGTCAGCTGGGCTGTTCTCCCCCTGGAGACTCTTGGGGATAATCTTCGTTTGCTTCTTCTGTCCTCTGTCCCCCGGAGGTTCCCAGTGTTCCTGGCCTTACGGCCCCAGCACTCGAACCTCTGCCTCTGGGGCTGTGTGGCCTCCTCCTCTTCTTCCTTAAACTTCTCTCTGCTTCTCATATCAGGATGCATGTGATTGCATCTAGGACCCACTTGTTGGGGTCTGCCCTGCCTGGTCTCAGGAAGCTGTAACCCCCCATGACTTAGGCTGAGTGAGAGACCTCCGGACCAGGAGCCACTAACGAGAAAAAACTTATTTCCCTGGCATGAACACTGCCTGTTCTGTGCCTGGCCTTCACTGCTTGATCAGTTAACCAATGACGGGTAACAAATCTCTAGGAAAGAGAATGAACCTAAGACAGGCATGATCACGAGAAGGCCTCTGGGAAGAGATTCACAGGGCTGTGGAAATGAAGGGGTGATCGACATCAACCCCTGCCCCCTTGGCTTTGTCAAAGCCTGAGTCTTTGTTCTTAGATGTGAGAAATCCAAGTCTCCTGGCTGCCTCTGTCTTCTGCCCTTTTCAGGCCTCCATTATAGTTAAAGGGTGCAGCCCAGACCAGAGACGGCAGACCCCTGGGGTGATCAGGCCTGGGACATAGAATATGCAAGATCCTGTGAGATCTGTTTGCTGGAAGATGTTATTAACTTGGAATTTGAAGCACAGACAGGAAACCTTTGGAACCTGTAGTCCTTTCATATATTAAAACTCCAATCTCTGCCCAGAATCACAGCAGAAGTTCTGTTAGCATCTTTGTAAGTCACCTATTCACCTTTGATCCTTTCTGCCAGACTGTAAATCCACAAACTGAGTCTGCTTTCTTAATAAAAATCTGCTTGGGAATGGAGATGAGGCGCTCCCCACTAGAGAGAGTGGCCATTCCATCCTTACTTCCCCACAGAAACTTGTCTCTGTGTTTCAATGAGCCATCCTCAGCATTTGGCGCTCACTGCAGTCTGGTGAGCAGGTGTCACCCACCCACAAAATCCAGGGTAAGCTTTTCCTCACAGGATCCTTAACATAATCGTATATTTTTTATATGTTAATACTCGTAGGTGTCTGGGGGTTAGGGCATGGCCGTGTCGCTTGGAGGCCACCATCCAATTCACTGCAGCATTGAGTGATGTATTTGGACACATGGGAAAGTAAGAGCAGGCACTTGCTCGCAGGGATTGGTGGTCCAGCTGGATAAGCACAGATGTTTCATTCAGCAGGCGTCCACTGTGCGCAGGCCATACTCCAGGCTGCGTGCCGGCACTGCCTTTGCAGAGAGGAGCGGGGCACGGCCCGGTGTTGGGGAGGCCAAGCCTGAGAGGAAGACGCTGCAGACACGGGTGACCCCGAAGGACTCCAGCCTCATGTGGGCTGGTGTCTGTGTGGAAATAGTCAAAGAAGCACAATCCAAAGACTGAACGTAATTTTAAAAAGAAGGGTGATCATTTACTTGTCACTCTTAAAAAGTTAAAGGAAACTTGGTTCGTAAGCCCCCAGTAACAGTTTTCAGACGCCCCTTCCCCCAGTTCGCTCACATCCCGAGTGTTCGGAAGGCTGCTGCTCGCCTCCTCCTCCTCCTCCTCCTCCTCCTCCTCAGTCCGAGTTCCAGCCTTCCTGCTCCCTCTCCCAGCTCTTCGTTATGGGGGCTGGCGAAAACTTGGTTCCTTTTTTCCATATGATGACTCTAGTAGCTAGTGTTTAGTTGTCTTTAACTTCACTGGAAATAATTTGGTTAGGTTGTATTGTGACAGGTGTGTTATCAGCGTACTTAAAAAAAAAACATCAAAATTGGTAAATTTTTGTGAGTCTATTTTAATATTGAAGATGGAAGAAAATATGCAACACGTTCAGTGTATTATGCTTTATTATTTCAAGAAAAGTAAAAACATAGCCGTGACTGATCGAATGTGTCAAAAGTGGTTTGTGAAGTTTCTTGATACTACTGACATTTTGGCCAAATCTTTGCTGTTGGACTTGTCTAATGCACTGGAAGATGTTTAGCAGCACCCCTGGCCTCTACCCACTGGAAACCAATAGTGGGAGATAACCGACGTACTCAAAATACCCAAGTCGATAAAGTTATTGGTGAAAATGAAAAATGTGTATTTTATCTTATGGAAAAAACGTAACAGACTTTCTTGGCCGACCTGATATATATCTAGATTAGCTTAGCCTCCCTTGACAAGTCACTCTCCCCCTCCCCTGTCTCTGGCTATCCTCCAGCTCTGCTTCCTGCAGCCCAGGAATACCTCTGGTGTGGGCAGTCTCCTTAGACGAGGCAGTGACTGTAGGAGGTAGAAAGAGAGGCCAAGAATACTAACATCACACCATTGTAGTCCGGTTTGGGATTTCAATATTTTATTTTTGATTTTTTTAGAGAAAGGGAAAGGGAGTAAGAAAGAGAGGGTGAGGAACATCAATGACAAAGAAAAACACCACTTGGTTGCCTCTTGCACGCCCCCTGGGGGACCAGACCCGCAACTCAGGCCTGTGCCCTGACCAGGACTCTGCCCAATTAACAGAGCCACACTGGCCAGGGCACCTTTGGGATTAAAAAAACACAAAATATTATTTTATATTGGCCTCATTCAATCTTTGTAACATCCTCATGGGTAAAGACTGTTTTTCTTCCTATTTTACACATGAGGAAATGAGCTTAGATTTATTCAGGAAGTCGGCCCAAATAAGTGGCTAAGCTGGGATTTAAGCTCAGGTACCCGGGTTTTTGACCTGTGGAACCTGGAGCGTGGAGCGACATTGGAGAACCTTCTGAGAGGAGGACACCTCGAATCAGGTTTGAAGGATAAGGAAAAGTTTGGGCAACATCCAAAGAACTAGGCAAAAATGACAGGATGGTGTTTCCAAGGTGTTCTGAGTGCCCTTGTGGCCGAGCCAGGGTGCAGGGTGGGTGGGTGGGAGGAGACAGGCTGAGACCAGCCCCTGCTTGGACCTGTGTGTCACTGGACTTTTTCGGGGGGAATGGGAGTCACTGAGGGTTCTAAGCGGAGGAGAATCACTGTCACATTCGTGTAACGAAAAAGTGTTCTGACATCGGTGATCACATAAATCCAGGTGGAGGAGGGAGTGGGTAGACTTGGGGCAGGGAGGCTAGCATGGCGGAACAGCTTTCCCATGCAAATGTTAGCCCTAGAATTAGCACTGCCCCCAGACACCTGTATGGTCTGGTCACGTGAAATGCTCTTTGGCGAGAGACACAGAGGAAGAGAGGCCCATAGACAAAGGCAGAATAATCGGCATAAAGGCCCAGGCGCTCTCACCGGGCAGAGCACTGGCTGGCAGATGGGGCGGCGTCAGGGGCTCCCCCTACTCCGCAGCTCAGCCAGCTGCTCCCGTCTTTACTCTCTTGAAACAAGCAGGAGGGGAAGGGCGGCTTCTCATTGCTCTTTCCTCTAACACTGACAGTCAGAAGAGAGCTTACCGCTCGTTGTCTCAGTGGCCTCCAAGCCCAGACAGGACTGTAACGTAACAGAGAACGTAACCACTGTTGGCTCAAAGGCTCTGTCTTTCCGAGAGTCATGTTTAAGAAATCCCAACAACTCTCTGGCCAGGTTCTATTGACTTCTGCAAAGTTATCTTTTACTGAAGATATGTCTCGAGCCAAAATACACTGAGTATCTGTATCCCGAACGTCATCCTTGCTTTGGCTTCTGCTTTTACCTAGGTCAAAACTCATAGGCAAGCTGAACTCCACTTCACCGCTGGTATCCCAGTTTCTAAGTTAGATAACCACAATGTCAAGAAACATTATCAGCATCCCATTGGAGGCCTCTGTAACAGTTCAGGTGAGCAGCGATGGCAGCCTGAGTTCAAGGCAGCGGAAGTGCAACTAGACAAGATTTAAGCAGTAACCATGCAACCATGCCTGTGATTACTGAGCGCTCTCCATGTGCAGGCTTTGTATAGTGTGTATATTATCTCATTCAGTCTCTGCAGCGACTCGGTGAGGTAGGAGCTGTTATTCTTTCTATTTCACACATAAGGGAACAGGCTGAGAGTCATTAAGAAATTTGCCCAAAGTAGGTGGCAGAACTGGGATTTGAGCCCACGCACTCTGGCTTCAACGCTTGCATTTTTACTCTCTGCCTTACTGTCTCACAGCAGGAGGGTTAGGTGATTTATTGAATATGAGTGTGGGGGGAGGGGAATCAAAAGAACAGGAGCAGTGTCCAGATTAGGCACATAGGCAGATGAAAGAAGACAGAGCACTCCCCAAGATGAGCACACAGGAAAAGGAATGGGTGTGGGGAGAAGAAGGACGGTGATCTGGTTGTGAACATGTTGGTAAGTCACATCCAAGTAGGATGTCTGTTAAGTGATTGGGCATTTAAGAATTTGGAGCTTCAGAGAAAGCGGTTGAGGCTAAAGGAGGTTTGGAGCAACCCGTCTCCAGGCAGCAGAGCAGCGGGTGGGTGGCAGTGGGTGGGGCGGGGGTGCAGTGCTGAGAGCTGGGGAAGGAAACAGCAGAGAAGACAACCAGGGATAGAATCTTAGGGGCCTACAACATTTAAGGGACCAGTGGGAGGCGAGCCCTTGAATGAGAGAAAGAAATCGTTTGAGTGATGGTAGGAGAATGAGGAGAGAGTGGGTCACGAAAACCAAAGAAGGACTAAGTGTGGTGAAGGAGAGATGATAGCAGTACCAGTGCAACAGAAAAATCTTGTAAGGTAAGGACTGAAAGGTCTCACAGCATTTAACAATTAGGTCAATGTTCAACCAGCTGGTGGGAATGCAAAACATTACAGCCACTTTGGAAGACAATACAGGATCCCCTGCTGTCTGCAAGTAGAGCCTGCCTAGAATCCTTTCACAAGCTGAAATGGCATAAAGTGAAGAAGCACTTGCCTTAGGACACATGTTGGTAATGGATGCACAAAATGAATGGAAATAAAGCACAGGTGCTCACAGATGCAGTTCAAAGCTGTGGCGGCTTGCAGCTGAGATGCAGAGTGGATTTCCTGGGGAAGGAGCTCGACCGTGTCATGCTGGCTGCTCCAGGTGTGTGCTGCCTCTGTAATGGCTTGCTGAAGCCTGCGCTGAACGCCTACTGACCTCTAGGGCTCCCGGTCACAAATGTAAGAGCAGTCCAACGTCTTCGGCCGCGTGGAAGTTTTTCCACAGCCTGACTGCACTGTCATCTGTGGTGGTCACTGCCCATGCATTATGAGCTCCAGCTACAAAGGTCTCGGTTTTCCTCTTCCTGACACACACTTTCAGACCATCCTGCATTTGCTCTTGCTGTGTCCTCTGCCCGTGTCCTCCCCTGCTTCTCTGCCTAACAAGATCCTACACGTCCTCCAACACCCGTCCAAGTGTTTTACCTTCTCTGTGAGAATTTTGCTGCCTCACCCCACCCCCAGCACACCAGGCAAGATCTCCCTCCCCGTTTCCATAGTTCTTTGTGCCCATACTTCAATAAATGCTTAATACAGCCAAAATCAACATCAACAGCACTTTACTAGGAAAATTGGGGGCAGAAGGGTGGTACATCAAATCAGACTTAAGGAGTGGGTAGGAGTAGGGCTTTGAATACATGGAGGATGGACTACTCTTTAGGGATGGTTTGATGATAATTATTATTTTTTTGTTTGTCTTTAGTATTTGTAATTTTATCCAATGAGGTTGAGGGTAACGAGAAGAAAGTTGCTGGGGTGGTGTCCAGGGCTCTGGTGCTGACAGACCTGTGTTCCTGAGTAGGGACTGTCTCCTGTCTCGAGATCAGTGATTCTTCTGGCGCCAGAGGCTGTCATCCCCATTTTGGGAGGAAGGGGGAGAGGTTAATGATGACCCTTCTTCCCTGGTGGTTATCTCTTGGAGGTTATGTAGTTATAACCTGTCTCACCTGTGGGGAAAGGAAAGGGGTTAGCTGACTAGGTTAGTAACTCCTCTATTTCTTATGGGGTCTAAAGGCTTTTGAAGACCAATTAATGATTAGAAAAAGCAATCGATGATTAGTTTTTCTATCATCCACCTAACGGACATTAAAGGCTGTTCAGGGACCGTGCCAGCTGCTGGGGATACCAGATAACCAAAGCAGGGCTTTTGCCCTCGAGGAGCTCAGTCTAACCAGGAAGACCAATCTTGAGCCCCTGCCAGCGATCACACTGTGAAATCCACTCCTGTCTTGTCAGATCGGGCTGCTGTAACACAACACCACAAACTGGGTGGATTGAACGATGAGAATTTACTTCTCACAGTTCTGGACGCTGGAAGGCCCAGGTCAGGCTCTAGCAGGGTTTGGTTTCTGATAAGACTTCCTGGTTTGCAGATGGCCACTTCCTTGCTAATGGCTCACACGGCTTTTCCTCTGAGCAGGTGGGGTGGGGCCGGATCTCGGAGAGAGACAGTACGTGGAGACTTTGGGATGTCTCTTTTTATAAGGCCATTAATCCTATCAGACCAGGGCCCCATCTTATGACTTTGTTTTAAATGTTAATTAGCTTATAAAAGCCCTACTTGTTTCCAAATACAGTCAACAGTGAGGGTTAGGGTTTCAGCATACGGATTTGGGAGGGACAACCTTCAGTCCAGAGCAAGAACTTCCAGAAAACTGTAGGAGCACAGATGAGGGCGTGGTCATTCTGTCCCTGGAGAGGTGCGGTGGCAGAAAGCTCAGCGAGACCTCAGTCTAGATTTTGAGCAAGTGGGTCATTTGCTCTAGGACCTGAGTGCCTGGCCCCAATTTGGAGGCTCTGCTGATGTAATAGTGCCAGCCAGCCACCAAGTAATTGTTGTCCCATGTAAAAATGGGAGGTCTCTAGACATCACAAGCCTCCTGACATCCCATCTTCATTCAGTGAATGACATGTTCTCATGCCCCTGATATTTTACATTTGTTAGCAGCTTTTCTTGTTGGTGGGGTATGTCAGAGGTTTCCTGAATAGTATCCAGATGTCCCTCAGTTCCCACTGCAGCAGCCTCTGTCTCCTGCAAAGGCGATTATTTTGGATTCAGTCACTGTACTTGCGAATGCTCAAGGAGCAAGTGCGCAGTTCCCTCGCAACGGCAGGGTGTGAAACGAGCCTGGGCTCCCGAGAGGTGCGCCCCTGCCTCATCGTTCCGTCTGTTGCCGGCAGCACCTGTGGGTGCCAGGCTCTGTGAGCAGTCAGTGCTCATCGAGGTCCCTGCCTGTGGGTATTCTCAGGAGGAGGAAATGTCCCAGAAGCTTTGAGAAAATAAGCCTCTTCGTGTACTTCTGTCGCATTCAGTTTACATTTCTCTTGCCATCTCGTCTGACCTTTGGGTCCTGACTGAGGCTTATCAGGGCCAGACGAGGAGTTTCTTCAAAGTGAGACGTGAGTCACATTCATCTCTGTTCCGCCCCCCTGTGCCCTGCAGTGTTGATCAGAGCGTCCCAGCAGTGGTCACTTTGGGGTAAACTAGTACAAGTGTTGTGTACTGAAAATAAGCATATCGTTCCACTGGCTCTTTGTCTCCCTGGTGGAATTCCGCCTCTGCAGCGCACTGGCCCAAGTCCCTGGCTAGTCTCCTGCCCCTGGTATAAGCCAAATAATGGCCATAGCAGAGTCCCAGCCCATCACCCACAGGAGCTACTACCCTTAGTGAAATGGGGGCAAGGCTTTAGGCAGAGAGAGGGCTCAGAAGGTATGTGTTGACAGTTATTTTCCATCTCCGGACCAACAACTCTGCCTTAGCAAACGCAGGCAAGTGGTGATGTGGGCGTAAGTCAGAATGAAAACCCTCTTCCTTTCTACGATTGCTCCAGTTGGGAAGTCAGTTTTCTGTTGTTTCAACAAGTGGGCTGGAGGACAGACTGCACGTGATACAAATTAGCTCCCTTTTTTGCCCTTCCCCCTTCTCTTCAGAGACTCTGTTCAGAGGAGAATCTGTGAGACAAACCGTGGGTTTACAAACGTCAGGGATGGCGCGAGGCTGCCCCCTCACCTCCTGGAGCTGCTGCAGCCGCCGTGTGGATCTCTGCCCAGACGCGCCTGGTGTCTGGGGCTCTGCCGTCCCCGCAGCACGAGCCTTTTCCTGCCACCGTAAGGGCGGTTTGTTACCGATGTTAACCTTACTGCCTCCTCCCTCACAACATGCACATTCACATCTCCTTGCATTACTACCGAAAGAATGCAAAT
This sequence comes from Tonatia bakeri, assembly GCA_004024845.1. Classification (NCBI taxonomy): domain Eukaryota; kingdom Metazoa; phylum Chordata; class Mammalia; order Chiroptera; family Phyllostomidae; genus Tonatia; species Tonatia bakeri. The sequence goes on from PVIA01012389.1 coordinate 29,548, forward strand.
GTCATTGGTCTGAGCATCATTCAAAAGCCTCCCACCCATCTGTGAATTCTTCCCAGACTCTTCTGTCAGGGCCGTGTTACAGGTCCTCTGCCGGCAGGGGGGAGCTCTCCAACAAAACCTATAGACCCAAAATCTTTCAGAGGCTGTGACGAGCAGACTAGGACGAGCTGAATGGATGTCTTAACAGGCTTTTAGATGTGATTTGGCCAGTGTTGGCAGAGGAAGCTCACGGGAAAAAGGCAGCAAGCATTGTAACGTAAATCACTGCAGACCCACTGGGCGTGACAGCCTGGGAAGCTAGTGATTTCTCCAGGAAAGAATCGACTGCAGTTATCCAGCAACAGAGCACGGTGTAGAATGGGGAGGACAGACCCCTGGATGTGAGTACAATCTCTCTTTAATACAGGGTTTGGAGCAGGAGGAGCAAAGCGAGTTCTTGTAACCGATGGTGTCCCTGGGTGCCTGTGGAGCGTCTCTGGGGGGGTCGTACATAATGCCTGGCTGGGACTTTCGTTTGCAGGTCTCTTCTAGAAGATTTCGCCTGAATGTAGTGGCTCCAGGATATTGGGAACAGGAGGCTTAGTTGTAAGTCCTCAACAAAACAGCAAAAGCAAACCTCAGAGACCTTTTGCTATAAAAAGAAAACCGATCGCATCACAGACCAAACAGCTGTGTGGTCTTCTGGCGTTTGTTATGGGGACAAAAGACTCGGCAAATAGGAGAGCAGTGAAAATGGGGCTGAGAGAAAGCAGGGAAATCTTTATTGGAGGCTAAATCCCTTTCTAGATTCAGGGTACTCATCGCATACTTATGATCATGCATTTTTTTCATTTCTGCTTAAAGAACTGGCAGCACGTTTGCATTTAAGGTTTCTCTCCCGAACACTGTGAAAATGAGCATCATGACAAAGAGGGATGTGATTGATAGAGTTGGGGCAGAAGAAATTCCTCACCGCCAGCAATGAGAAGTCTTGAACGATAGCTGATTCACTTGGAAGAGGAGGCTCAGACTAAATGAGGGAACAGGGTTGCTACAGCCCCGGTACCCAACAGGTTGGCCGGGAAGTTTAACTCCCTGATTGTAGCCTGATCAACACTCCACGCTTCCTCTCCCCTCCCCACTCATTGCTGGGGGTCCTTCACATCCTCTTACCCCTCTCTCTCCCCCAGCCTGCCTCTCTGCCTGACAGCTCTCAGACGACAAGCTGAGCAGCCCCTCACTCCAGAAGGATGAGGGTGGTTATTCTACTAGGGCAGTGGGCGTGGGAGAGGTGGGGAGGAAGTGGAGCTGGGCCTGCACCCGCACCCCAGGCCGGGCGTAGAGGGGGAAACAGAAAGGGCTCAACCACTTCCATGTCCTCCCACCCACCCTGTAAATGCCCCTGTAAGTGCGAGAGCTGGAGGCCCTAGCAGTAAGGCCACGTACTGGATTTAATTTGAGGATGAAGTTCAGATACCCAAGTATACAGGGATGATGCTAGCAAAAGACTAGGAACTGAAAGCCTGGGATTCTGTTCCAGATTGTGCATGCAGTTTTTTTTTTGTGTGTGTGCCTCGTGGGGATTGGGGGAGGGGGACATGTATCCAAAATAGTGACCTGTCCTAGAGGCTACCTTCTGCCCAGGTGACCCAGGTGAGCCTGGCTGAGAGTAAGCGGAGGGGGTGGGGGGTGAGGGGGGTGGGATGAGGAGTGGGGAACATTTCATTATTCAGTAGCTGTCATTGAAAAGCAAAAATATGACATTCCCACTTGGCCAACATTTTTTCAAAACTGTAGTATTTTTCTATCTCAAAAAAATTATAATATGTGCTGGATTTGCAAAGGGCTGTTTAACAAAGGTAATTATGTAAGCAAGGCTATCTCAGTAGCTTGCAACCATGGCAAAAAGTATAGCTGTGCTTTCGTCTCAGTGTCTGAGAGGCTGAATTTATTGCATGGGATGGGCAGGGGGCGGCGTGGCTGGCGGTGCACCACAGGCCTGTTGATCTGGTGCATCTGTTGCTGGGGAGACCAGACAGCACTGCTGGTCTGGAGCTCGTGACCTTAGCTGACCGCATGCACAGAGGTTGCAGCAAGATCTCTTTCCCCAGGAGCGAAGCTATGGAGTGGAATGTGTGAGATATTAGCCATGATAACAGTATTTGTGTGAACCAGACCATTGTCCTTGAGGCATTTGCATGCCCATTTCAGGAAAGGCTTGGGCACGGGAGGGTGGCAGTTTAGGTCCAGCGCACAGAAATAATTGAGTAGATGGGGAAGAATGTTGCTGTGGGAGGGAGATCATGCAGGAGGCCGCAGCCAAGTTCTGTACTTTCCTGCCATTTAGACCGGGAGTCCTTTTTCAGTATTGGGGCAAACAAAGCAGAAGCTCAGTGTCATCAGTTCAAGGGTACCACAGTTTCCCTAAATGAAGAGAGACAATGTGCTTACAGAAACAAACCACTTCCCCACAGCGAGGTAGTCTGGCGAGTAGAAAGCCCAAACTACTGTCTTTCCCTTCGATCCTGGGAATTCCAAGAGTAGTTTCCAGCTTTGTTTTGAGCCTCAACTTAATTCTTTCATTGACTCATTCACTCACCAGAGACTTCTGACACCTTCCGGGGATCTCTGACCCAGGCTACCGCAGGAGCCGGCGCTGCCGCGGCATGTGTCCTTCTCTGGGCATCTCGTGCTGCTAATGAGCCTGGCAAGCAGAGCAGGATGGTTTGTGGGGCTTCCTTCTCTCTGTCTCCTTGTGAGGCTTTGGCTGCATTTTGGGTGTTTTTGGATGACAGGGTGAAATTTGGTCATTCACAAGTTGGGGAGAGATAAGAATTCTCTTTGAAGTTACAACATTCACACCTGGCCAGTACATTCACGTAATAAAACACCATCTCTAATCCCCACCACAGTCCCGTTGTTGTGTCTGAGCCTTGAACCCAAGCCTCCCAGGGTGGTCAGTGAGCTGGCCTGCCTCGATGTCACGGTGCCCGGGAGGTACAGTGTGGCATAGCCCAGACTAGCCCAGTCACGTCTTCACCATTTCCTTAATCTTTAGAGATTGGAAGGAGCTTTGGATTTGCCTGGAAGCAACTGGAAAAGATGTCTGTATGTCCTGGGCCTTCAGACTTAGAATGGGAGGTAGGGTCTGGGATGAAGAATGGCTGCTGTCCCTTTGGTACAGCATTTTCTTTCCTTTTGCACATATTGCTCTTTTTAATAAGTATATTTTAAAGCTCAGAGAGGCCCTCACCTCCTCGCTATTGATCAGATCCTTAAGCAATCCTTCTTGTACCCAAAGAATCTTTACCTTTGAAGTCATTACTGCTGGCTTTGGTTTGGTGCAGCGGTGGCCCAGGACTCCTGGGAGGAGTTGGTCTTTAACCTTCTATTCATTTGGCCATTTTGTGGAAAGAAGTGCTTGTTTACCCCGGTTAGTATGTCCAGACCTCTGCTCTGAGTGGCCTGTAGTGGTTTCAGTAAGCTGTTTACTTCCCGCTTGTTAAGCCACTGCCTGTGCCCTCCCAGTGCGGTTGGCAGTGCACGCTGTCAGTGTGTCTAGCATCCTTGTTGTACCCAAGGTGGCTTGTTCCAGCAGCAGTTGGACCCGCAAGACAGCCGGGCCTGTGCCCAGCTCTCCATCTGTTCCAGGACTCAGGAAACTGCACTGTTTGCAGGGAAAAAGGGATGGAGGAAGAGAACGGCAGTACATGCTGGGAGAGAATCCCAAGGAGAGAACCCCCTCCTCAGGGTCTCTCCACGGGCACCTGACCTGCCAGGGGAATCTGCATGTTAGCCACCGTGGACCCACGGGGTGGCCTAGAAAGCCCTCTGCAGTGATCACCCACCATACAGTTACGGCCCAAGGCAGCTCTGGAAACCAGGTGATGTCAGGCCTCTGCTGACCCTCAGAGAAGTGCAGAGCAGACCTCGAAGTTCTAGAGAATCCCGAGTCCCCTGCGGGGGCAGAAAGGAGGGAGGCTCGCACATCAGCTGCCATCCAGTTGTGAGTTCAGAGGCTTTACTGAGCAGAGCGTCCTTCCTGCTGTCCTGTCTCCCCCAATTCCCTCGCCTGCCACAAGCCATCTGCACAATGCCCTGAAGTCAGAGAGAAGACATGTGGTCTGTCCCCTGTGCCGAGGGGCACTGATGGCAGCTTTGTTTTATAACCCCTAGGTCCCGAAGATGGCCTAGTGACAAGGGTACCTTCCAATGATCGGGAGCATCTGTCTCCGTGGGTGCCGGCCCCGGCCAGTGGTGTCGTGTGGAGCTGAAGGGACGTGCCTACCTCTATCTGGAAACCTCATTCTCTCCTAATTCATGAGCCAGCAGGATGCGGTCGCTGCGCTTTCAGAACGCCTTCTCATAGCCGCGTACAAAGGCCAAGCGGAGAATGTGGTGCAGCTCATCAACAAGGGCGCCAAGGTAGCAGTTACCAAGGTAACAAGAGGGGCATTCCTGGGGGAAAAGCCTGCCTTTTAACCATTGTCCACAAAACTATCCAGTTGGGCTCACAGCTTTTAAATAATTGGGTTTTTTTTTCCCCAGTAATGGACATTTAGAGAGAAGGAAGGAGGATTAAAAATGCTTTCATTGCGCTCTTTCAAATGGAATAACTTGTATTTAGCATTTGACAGTTTTTAAGGTCACAGTGTGGCTTTTTCTCACTTCTTCAGCCAGATGGACAGAGGAGCTCTGTGGAGAAGTGGGGAGACAAAAGCGTATTGGGCAGAGCATTTCTCTGATAGTCCCGTTAGACAGGCCTCCTGGGGAGGTGGATCGGCTGTGGACAGGGCTCCTCTCTGCTGTGCAGAACCATGTTGTCCCCATCTGCCCAGTGACACATGTGGACTGGGTGGCCACCACAGCCTCTTGCGTCTTTGATTTCGTATGGGTCAGTGAAAATGTGTGGCAAGTGTGGAGGGACATTGCTTACCCCTCACCAACAGGTAACACCGCGGTAGACAAGGGAACAGAATGGGCTCAAGTGCAGTTTTGTTGCAAAGCTGAGCAAAGGCAGACTCTGCACAGTTAAGTGGCAAGTTTAAACACACAGGCAACATAACACTGATGGCAAACACTTAGCACGTGGTATGGCTCTAAGCACTTTCCAGGCCTGTAGATGAGGTTCTCTTTCCATCTCCACTTTAGAGATGAGCAAACTGAGGCGCAGAGGGATGTTTTAAGTAACTTGCACAAGGTCCCTCAGCGGCTGAGGTCACACTTTTGGTTAGTCATACATAGTCTCTGTATTTCATACTTCCAGTGTGTGCCTTCCCAAGCAGTTGTAACGCAGTGCAGACACTATCTGCCAGGAGAGCGCTTCAGATCCCACAGGTTAGGGGCCCAGTCCCACAGGACCACCCCTCCTCCTATGCCAGTAGCAGTCCACCTTGTCATCTGTGCTTCTGACTAACTGGCGATAAATCGGAGGTTCCTGTGACCTGCTCCTTGGGTTGCATTAATTTGCTAGAGCAGCTCACAGAGCTCAGAACAATGTTTTACTTAGCAGATTACTGATTTATTATAAAAGAGTTTTTCTTGGAAATAGCAAGATGAAAGAGATGCATAGGGCAAGGTATGGGAAAGAGCACAGAGCTTCCCTGACCTTTGACTTCCAGCACCTCCATGGGTTCCCCAGCCCAGATATTCTCTGAACACTGTCCTTTGAGTATTTTACAGAGGCACCATTTACTAACTCATTGGCCTTTGGTGAATGATTCAACCCCCAGCCTCTGTCCCCTCCTGGGAACTGAAAGTGTCAGTCTGCTAATTATGGTCGGTTCCCCTGGCAACCAGTGCCCATCCTGAGGGGCTTTCCAAAAGTTACCTCATTGTCATAAATGCAGGGGTGGCTGAAAGGGGTTTGTTGTGAATGACACACTCCTTTCAGTTTTCTTTTTTTTCTCTAGAGCTGTTTCAAGAACTGATGACAACAGACCAACTATTATATAAAAGATGCTCCCATTGCTCTTATCACTTAGGAAAGTCCGAGGGCTTGAGGAGCTGTAAGCCAGGAATGGAGACTAAGGCCAAATATATGTTTCTTCCTGTAAATCACAGCATCACAATTCAGCCTGTAGAGAGATGGAAAATCTTGGGCTATTCAAACATCACCCGTTGGCCTACAGCACTTTCTACAAATGTGCTGACTGGGTTGCTAGGTGTGTGGAACTGACAGTGAAGGGAACCTAACTCAGCCCCGAGGGTGGTCTTCCCACAGTGCTTCAGGGCCCCGGTCGCCACAAGTGGGAGGAGGGCAGGACTCTCTAGTGAGGGCACAGGCACACACATTTTAACTCTGCAGTGTTTCCTAATGGTACAAGTCGCTTAACTTCTTCAACCCTCATTTTCTTTATCTGTAAAGGGGGCTAGCAATACCAACCTTTCAGGGTTGTTACGCTAATAACAACATTCAAGCACATAGCTCATAGTCTACAAGTTCTCTTTTTTAAACAGACTTTGTCATTTGCTTTTTTAAAAAGAACTTTTAGTGACGTATAACTTAACTAGCCAAAACCCTCACCCATTCTAAAGGTACAATGCAGTGACTTCTGATCTATCGACAGAGTTGTGCAACCATCACCGTGTTCTAACTTCGGAACATTTCTATCTGTGAGAAACCCCAGTGAGGAATTTCCTATTATCTAGCTTTCATTTCCCATTCCTGCTCCCAGCTCCCGGCAACCACTAGTCTACTTTCTGTCCATATTTCCCTTTGCTGGATGTTGCATGTAAACGGAATCACACGTTCTGTGTCGTCTTTGTGTCTGGCTTTTTTCACCCAGCCCAGCACTGTTTTCCGGGTTCGCCTCCACCCTGGCGTGCGTCAGTGCTTTCTTCTCTTTTATTATAGAGCAGGATCCCACTCTGCTGGGCACGGCACATTGTTTATCCAGTCAGCGGCTGGTGGACATTTGGGGTTGTTTCTAGTTTGGAACTGTTATGAGTAATACTGCTGTGAACATTTCTGTACACTTTGTTGTGGGCATGTTTTAATTTCTCTGGACAGATACCTAAGAGTGGAATTGCTGGGCCCCACGGTAAGTCTGTGTTGAACATTAAGGAGCCGCCAGGCTGTATTCTGGAGTGGTTGCACAATTACACTTTCCCGTCAGCGGTGTGTGAGCTTGTCAGCTTCTCTAGATCCTCACCAATGCTCATTATTGTCTATCTTTTTTTAAACATATTGTGCTTTTTAATAGTTATTATTACTTTTAACCCTTATACAAGGATATGGATTTTTATTGATTTGAAAGAGAGAAACATTGATATGAGAGAGAAACATCGATCCATTGCCTCTCATATACACCCCAACCAGGGATCAAACCCACAACCTGGATATGAACCCTGACTGGGAATCTAACCTGCAAACTTTCGGTGTATGGGATGATGTTCCAACCAATGGAGCCACCTGGCCTGGCACAAAAAATATTTTTTAATAGAAATAATGCGTGCACATAGTAATGCGTGCTTTAAAAGTGTAAGTACAAATACTGCCGAAAGAGCCTGGGGTCTTGCCCAGGGCAGGGGGAGCTGTCTTCTCGGCCTGTTCGGGCCAAGTGCCACAGAGGGGGCATGACTTAACAGGAAAGCAACTCTGGAGCCCGAGTTTGTGTGGGAAGCAGCCTCCAGGTCCACCTGTCCCCGCTGATCTGTGGATTTCTGCGCCTGCAAAATGTGGGACCAAGTCCAAAGAAGGAGAAAGGAAATAATAAAAACAAATGCAGAAATGAATGAAATAGCAAACCGATAAAACACACAGAAAATCAGTGAAACTAAAAGTGGGTTCTGTGGAAAAAGTGACAAGACAGACAGATCTGTGCCTAGACTGATCTGGAGACAAAGGGCTTTCTGACAACTGCCTGGGACCTCTTTCCTTGCATCCTAGGGACTCCCAGGCCCCTTGTGTGTGTGCTGTTTTCCTGTTTGCTGGACCCCATTGTCTTTCTTGGTTTACTCCCTTGTGTTGATGTGGCACACCCTCTAGCACAGTGCTGTCCAACAGAACTTTCTGGAATGACAAATCGTTCTTTGTGCTGTCCAACTGGGCAGCAGTGCATGACTGTCAAATACTTGAAATGTGGCTAGTGTGACTGAGGAACTGAATTTTAAACTTAACTTTAATTAACTAAAATTTAAATGCCATGCGTGGCTGTTGGCTACCACGTTGAACAGCTCTGACACCTTTCTGAGAATGAGTGTACGGGAGAGAGTGATCAGTTTTAGACACAATCTATTGTCCCTTTCTCTCCCACGTTCTCCGCTCTAGTTATATCACAGTGTTTTAGCAGATCCGTAATTAGTGTGATTATGTAAATGATGTTCATTGGTGAGCCAGTAATTGTACCACAGTTACATTTCCTTTCTTTTATACCTTGCTGCTTTCCCTAGAGGCGATCACTTTTGTGGGAACCCATGTCACCCCCAATTGGATGGTGCACAGTCTCTGAGCTTTCTAAGAAAAGGAACACAGGAGATAAATGTTTTGAGAACCTGTATGTCTGAAAAAATGCCTTTATTCTACCCACTCACTTAATTGACAATTTGGTGTGAAATTCAAGCTGAGAATTATTTTGCCTCAGAACTTCAAAGGCGATGTTTTACTGTCTC